>JAGDQP010001814.1:9656-36804 GCA_022664845.1 Lepisma saccharinum
AAAAGTCATGCCTACGTATATCTTTAAAAAGTGATTTTATTAATTTTTTTACTCAAATCTTAAAGTGTTCTGCAATCTGTCAAACTCCAAAATCATTGCAGGCTATTATTTATGCGTAATATTAAAAATAAATAAATATGCTTTTAAATTATATAAATATATCAAAGTAACAATGGAATATTGTGTTGTCACCGGACATGCGTCACTATGCAAAATTTCATGATTGTATGACATCGGGAAATGAGTTAAATGAACGTTGAAAAATTTGAGGACACCGCGAACCATTCTGAACTAAAGAGAACGTAATAATGATTGTTGGTGTGTACAAAACTCTAATTTTTGTTCTACTATTTCTAATGTAAATTAACCTAACTTTAAATTACCTGAAGTCAGTTATTTACGAGGGGGTCAGAAGGTTCAAAGGTGACAGTGTTTGGCGCTCTCTCTTAATGTTTTTTCCTAAATATTGCTTTCGTCTCGGGTTTTAAATAGCAAATTTTAATTTTTCCTTGTAAAGTGCGCAGGTACAAAATCTCGGCCGAGTTCGTTAATAGGCCTAAACGGACGAAGGGTGTGGAAATGGGGAGGGGGGGACTGAAAACAACAAAATTCGCTGGAACTGTTTTATTGTCTCAAATATTCGATGTGTAGTTTTTCTCCGATCTGTTTCAATTTTCGGGGTGGTTGGCACAACTCATAGAAACTTATCCTTTAAATTTGGTGCAAATCAGTTGAATAGGTGTTGAGAAATAGCCCGACAACAGACGAATAGCCCTTGAAATTATACCAAAAATGTTTAAATATCCTGTTCATTTCTTCCGATCGGTTTGAATTTTTGAGAGACAGAACTATTCATTCTTAGAAGACTACATACCAAATCTGGTGTAAATAGGTTTAATATAACCTGAGAGAAAGTCCGGAAAAAGGACGAAAAGCGACAACGCTGAAAAATCACCGAATTTCAGAAATTATCCTTTCCGTTCGGTAGCCACGTTCTCCTTAGTTGTTAAACGGGTTGCAGAAAACGAGTGACAACTTTGTCCAAATTTCGGGATCTAGCTCCGTCTGTAGGCCCGGTCAAAAGGGATTTGTTTACTGTTAATGATATTTTGTTTTATTCCAAAATTGCATTCAACCCAAGATAGCCATTTTTAGGTACTGACGTATGAAATAGATATCTATCTTTAGCTGCTGAAGCCAGTTGCTATGTTGCTATTTTTTTCTATTGGAGGAAGTCTCCTTTGATTATTACAAATATCTTCTAAAAGACTAATAACAATATTGAATAATAATAATAATAAAGAGAGCTACGATAAGAAACATTTCAGAGATTACAGTAAATAAATTAACAGTATGTTCATTGATACCTCACAAAAACTGCTGTTCATAGTAGTCCCATTAGGTACCTAAAAACATTATTTTTCAAAAAATAACCAAAGACATTGAAATATGATTAATAGGGACCGGATTTTAAGGTGCAAAAATGTGGTAGGAAAAAGGGAATAAAAGGTGCTGAAAAATTATTCAAAAAGGTGCAAAGAAGTATATCTTAAAGTGCTATAGTATAGTTACATGAACGTTCTTTATTCAAAACCAGCAAATATTGTTAAAATCTTGGCCTCTCCTCGATTTCTGAACTTCCACTGCAAAATTACCCATGTTCCCCCTGTGCAATTTCAAAAATTTGGGTACCATCGTGTTTGTCTCCTCACACACTACAAGAATCAAGCAAAAAAACTGGGGCCCGGTGTGCTCCCTCTCCTCGATTTCTGAACTTCCACTGCAAAATTTCCCATGTTCCCCCGGTGCAATTTAAAATTTTTTGTTACCGTCGTGTTTGTCTCGTCACATACTATAAGAATCAAACAAAAAAAAAAAATTGGGGTCAGGTTTGCTTCCCTCCAACCCATTTTTACCTTAATTGCAAAAATTGTTTTATTTAATCTCATAAACCTGTACAACTGCTGCAAGTGTACGCAACTTTTCCTTCTTTATCTTTATCATGCTATGCTTTTATTGAGAAGAATAAGTTTTGGTTCAGATTGTTACAGAACCAAGCAAAGGTAAAGACTTCAAACTCCAAAGTGCGAATGAAGAGCTCGATTTCTTTTTCTGAACCTTCTTTCTACACGAAACCTCGAAGCCATGCGCAACAATGGTACTAGGAAATAAACAGCCTTTTTTTCTTCTATCGCGGAGTTTTGAAAGACGAAAGGAAATTGCCGCTCTTTGTCTTACATGCAGAACATTAATTATTGACTGTTTGCGCCGTTATTGTTGCCATTGTGTCGCCTACGATTGCGTCTAAATTTATAAAATAATGATGTGTAAACCAGATTGAAAATAAAATATATTTTTCTGTATAAATTATTTAAAAAAGAGAGAAAAAAGGGACAATAAAGGTGCTGAAGGTTAAAAGAAGTAAAAAAAAAAGGGAAATTTTATTAATCTAGCAAAAAAGGTGCAACATTCACGGAAAAGGTGCAACACAGTGCGTTTATTTCAGTTCGTTTTATGCCCGGAAATACATATTTTGAACTTTGGTTGTTTATAAGCTACATTTTTTAGAAAAGGTGCTGCACCTTAAAATCCGCTTTCTAATGATTAAGGTGTTATTTATTTTTGTCCTGTACAGTATTCACTCAATAAATGTAATTCTTTGATGTCTGAAGAGCTGCCGTTTGCAATATATAGTAGTTATTTGAAAAGGTGCATACTTAATCTTGACTTTTATAGCTGTGCCTTCATGGTATGTGTGCAACACAAACCTACCGATCGAGCACAAACCAGCACACTGCACCAAAAATAAGAACAAACAGCAGAGTGTTTTGTTATAGAAATCGAGAGGTAGGCATTGCTGAGGTTAAGAAAGAAAACATTCCTGGAATCTTTTCCTTCTTCATCTCACATCAGTCAAAACTGTCAGTGGCTCATGAGCGCAGTATTGTGCTCTTTCCTGTCTCAGTTTAGTTTGCCCAAAATGTGGAACCTAATCTGACAACAGATGAAATGTTTCCCTTTAATATCCTTTTCCTTCTTAATCTCACCAATTCTTTTGTTTTTTATAAGATAAAGTTAATTGTATGGGCGGTAACAGTAACTATGCCGGTCCCGAAACTGTTTTCATATATTAGAAACTTGTACAATATCTATAACGGTCTACGGTATTACAATTATGTATAGTATAACAACTTTAAGAACGTTACTGTTTAACACTTTATTTTTTAAATGAGTATGAAACATACAAGAAGCCTTTCTTTTGTATCTGTTTAATTTGTTGCCTTAGACAGTCTTTTAAGAGTTCACGTTCATCTTCTTTACACGATATAAATGTTACCTCATCTTACAAGGCTTCAAATCGATTGCACTCACTTCTTCACTGTCCTGTAGCAGAGTGCTAGAGACTGTCCGTGTGTGTGTATCTTTGAGAGAGGGTGGAGAGAGAGAGGGGGGAGTAGGGAAAGAGAGAGAGGCAGACTCTCTGAAATTACCAGCTGACAAACGTTGCGATGAGTACATTTCAGTGAAGCGTGGGCTGGAAAAATGAGAAGAAGGCTCATTTTCTCATCATTTGCATGGGCTTTTAGTCACTCACAACATGCATCGATGATTGCTGGTTCGTATGTCAGAACCCGAGACTTAAATGAAGAAAATTCTGGATAAAAAGAAAAGAGATATTTTACTTCATCACTATTTTTTAATTATAAAAAGTTCTGGGTGCAGAACTAATGAGGTCCTATCAAAGTTCCGGCCATGACACTCGGAACTGTTTCTATATTTCAATGTAACAGCAATATTCTAAAAAGTGGAGAATTAGCATTGGCGAGAGGATAATCATATCGAAGATTTTTCTCCTTCTTTTGAACACTCTCGTTGTTCTAAACATTTGTAATCTCATCATAATGAACACAATTGAAAGTGACAAGAAATGAGTCAATTAAGTTAATTAAGAACGATTGGTGATGTCGGTATATTCTAGAAATCAGGTGAAAATAACAACGAGAACTTTTAAATTATTCTTTTCTTTCCTACTTATTTATAGGCGTTGTGTTGCCGTATTGAGATGCTTGCGGTATCTATCAGCTACAACACTAATGGCATTTCTGGTAAACCTAATCTGTGAACTGATAAAATGTTTCCCTTTAATTAGGGTTTCCAACCTTGTTTGTCAGCGGCCCAATTTGGCTAAACTGGAAGAGGACAAGGACCGTTTTATAAACGATCGACTCAAAAGTAATATAGTAATTTTCATATAGTAATTATATTGCAAACTGCATTACTAACAAGAAATATAATACAACATAGTGAGTATCCCAAATAGTAAATTCTTATACCAACGATAATCTTTGCTTGTTTTAACTTTAACCTTTTTGAGTATGGTTCGGGCTACGCACTATTTGGCCGTTGGTCATAACGTTGGCCCTAAAAGCTATGTTCAACGTGTAACGACCCAGTTTTGCTTGGTCGCTACATATCTTACCCTCTCCCCTTTTTTGTGTATCGTCATCTTTTCTTTTACGTTCGTACTTTGTCGGCGATATTTTTCGTCTTCGGCTTTCTACAAAGAGTTTTATTTGTCCAGATGACAATATAGATTAGCTATACAAAACACTCCTTTGATTGTTGTTCGGCGGGATTTGTATTTTGTTTTTCCATTTATTACTTGATATTTCTTTTCATATTCTATTTTATCATTTTCTTCAACATATTTTCTTTCGTTGAGAATATTCATAAACAGTTATAAGATATGATCGTTATTTTATTTTGGAGGTAAACCCCTCCCACTTTTTGCTCTTCCTTCTGTTTTGATTCTCTTCTCTGATTGGCTGATTCCATTCAGTAGTTGTAAAGTAGCAGTCGACGAGGAAATATTGCAAAAGCTTATGCTGCCTCCGAAATTTATAGAAAGTTAAGTCTGTAAGGAAGCCTGCGCTTGTAAAGTTTATTATTAATAATAATAATAGCAGCATCGTCTGATGTAAAACAACGCCATTTAGGGTTGCTGCTCTAGCCAATTTCTTCACGGAAGCCGTGAAACTAATTTCTGCTATTGGCGTATTGCTTTGTCCCTGGAAGATTTCTACAGGGGGAATTTGTAAAATTCATCAGTGTGTGAGGTGATTTGTTGTAATGTTTGTGTGTGCAGTGGGTTTTCCTTGTTTGTTTAAATAAAAATATAATTTCATTTGTGGTTCTAAACCCTCTTTCTGTGTGTGTGCAATTAGTTCAGTGCTTTATTCAATATGGAATTGGTGAGGTGTTTCCGTGTAGTTATGTACACTGAAAGGTTGTTTCCGTAAATTTGACGGGCATCGGGGGCCGAATTACTTCAGGTAAAGTGTGTTTAATGGCTTAAACAGGCTTTCGTTCAGAAAATTTGCCCCGGGGGAACATTTCAGGGAACCGGGAGGACGTCACTTGTACAATTAACATTACAATAGTAGGATAAATAGTAAACTACAATTTTGCCCGGGGGGCGGTACATTCCCGGCAGCCCCGGAGAGGTGCCTGGAAGAAACACTGGTCTTAAAATTCCTCTTTCTCTTCCGAAAAACCCAAATCTGGTTCATCTACATTTAGATAGCTAAATCTCAGCACAGTATAGAATGATTCGTATACGTTGTGGATACCATCTTCCAGAATGCACGTCAATTTTTTGTTCAGCATTTTTGTTTGCTCTTTCGGAACTGATATATTTGAAATTACACAACCTTTGTACAATAAGTACAGTTGTCAAACGTAAGATTTTAACGATTCGCAATGTTTGTTTCGGTAATTAGAAAGGGTTCAAATCATCTTCGCTGCGTTTGCAAACCTTAAACCAATTTCGTTCATTGAAATTCATGTTGTAAATTTACACCTAACCCAGCAATAGCACATTATGTTTGTATTGTCAGAACGGGGTTAGGCTGTGTGAAGTTTGGAACATGCAAATTACATACAAATTTATTTGACAACGATTTTGGAACATAAATAGTAAATTGCTGCCCAGTTGCTATATTGTGAATAAATCTTTTCGTTGAAAGAAATATAACTCTTTTGCAATTGTAGATATTCTGTTTAACTGGGCTAAAGTATAGTATGTTTACCACGTTTGAGAAATAACCTAATCTTTCATTTTAAAAAATAAGTGTGCGAAATATTACATCTGTTCTTAAGCAGAGTGCTTCTGTAATCAAGATAATCTACAATTTCAATATGTAAAATATCAGCATCTTCGAAACTCGTTTTGATGTTCAAAAGATTCTCTTCAAAACTTTTTTATTCAAGAAGTAAGCAATCAGTCTTTTGCACTGCGTTTGTGAACTTTAGTAAAATAAATTACATTTTTACCAGTTACTTCTTGTGTCAAGGGTTTCATTATGATGTAGATTACCTACCGCCACTGTGGTGTTGTTGGAAAACTTCTCAACCTTTCATCATTTCAGTCCGCGAGGTGTTAATTTATCCATATGTGAGAAAGTGGTTACAAATGAAGTTAAAGTTTAACATTTTGATCAGATGCTTCAGTAATCTTAGGGAATAGTCAAATCAGTTCAGCTTATCTACATTTTCGTGTTTAATGTTGACTAATGCACGGCTGTGTTGAGCCTTGTACTACTTTAGGGGCCTAGTTGCGTTAGAACACTAAAGTATCGTCTTGTGTCTTCTTTCCTGTTGGATGTTCTCGCCTTCGTATCCTTTTCTTTTGGGGTCTTTTCCAGCGTGTTTTAGCCTTCTGCTTCTTGCCAACTCTCTGCGTTCCAACACTTCTTTCGGGCTTCTTCCATGCGTGCTTCGTGTCTAGACTAGAGTGTGTTCTGTCTTTGATGTAGCTGAAGCAGGATGCTGATGGGTAGGTACCTTCCCTGCCTTCAGGTTCGATAGCGGTTTTCTTCGTTATGTGCCCTCTCCTGTGGCGTAATGTCGGCTTGTCTCCAAGTAGGTTTGACAACACTGAGTCTGGGTAAGCCCCTTTTTGCAACAGGGTGCCGCGGGCCCCTGCTTTGCTTGTTGAATTTACCTACTTTTGTTGGAGGAGCCTGGTGACATTACAAACGTAGGGCAAACTATATGGTAATTTCAATGCGCATGTAGCCCAACGATAGCCCAACAATTATTTCAGTTGCATGCAACAAAAATACTACCAAATTACATACTGAAGAAATTTACTGATTTAGTAAACATAATTATGCATGTTTTAACTTTTAGATAAAAACTCGATCTTGATAAAAACCATCTCTTTATTCCATTATACGCGCTTTACTGTCTCGTCTTCATTTATAGTTGAAAATTGTCCCACGTGCCTGCGGCTGGATTCGAACCTGCAACCTTGTGATTTATTATTCGCTGTTTTGGCCACTACGCTACGGAACCATACTTCAAGAATAATATATCACTTGTGCAATTCATCAGCTCAGACAGCATTTTTATTACATAATGACTTTAATCAAGGCGCTAGAAATTGAACCCATCATAAAACAACGTTTTGTACACGTTATTTTTGGATATGTTATTTTCCATTACATAGACTTTCTCTATCACTAACGACGCTCTTCGGAACGATATCGGCCAGTGTCGATTGATATCGCGCAAAGACATCTTCATAGAGTGATATTTCTCTAAACTTGATATTTTGACCTGCCAAGTTCTTTTGCACATTTTCTGGTTCAAGCACATGTTTCTTAATGAAGAATAGCATTGAATGGCAGAATATTCTATAGTACCATAGCGATGTGGATCGATGTTTACTCAGAATGACCAACTATTATCGATATCCGCATTTTTGACCCGTTCTTGGCCTGATATCCTTGTGCTGTTAGGGGAGGCTCTTTATGTACCTTATAATTGAGCATAAATGATAATCACATCAATGCCCAACGTTGACCCAACCGAGGCATAGTTTTGTCGGAAATAAAAGGCTACCCAATGTTGGATGATCTTATTATCCCAACTTGTCCGATGAATGAACAGTGTTACCAGAAAACACACTTCTAGATGTTCAATTGTTTTTATGTCCGTTGCAATATGATTGTACAAAGTCCTGCAACTAAAAAATAAGTAATTATATATGTCCAAGGAAATCTATAAACATTAACTGCACACAGTAATTTTATTCAAAAAATAACAAATATGCTTTTCTAAAAACAAAACATTTTCTATATTTCGAATTAGATAACCAGTGTTCAAATGTAATTGTATATCTCCTTCAGACGGAAGCGAAATTATACCATTTTAGTATTGGTTTTAGACACAACAATTGGGCCAATGTATGTTTTAACGCATTATTCATAGTTGACCTTATGTTGTTTTATCCCAAAAATATTACGAACCGTGCCCACTTTATTTGTCACGTTGACCCTTTGTTAATTTTAACATATTGGACAAACTATTATCTTTTGTTTTTGGGGTTGGGCCTTGGTTGGAAATTGAACTCATCATAAAACAACGTTGCCGACATAATAATGCACATTGGCCCAACGAAGCATGTTACTTGGGATATGTCTGTATAATATTCAAAGATCAAATTACTTCTTGTGCTTTAAATTATTTTCTTTTAGATGCAATGTATAATATATAGTAACTATTTTTTTATTTGATTTGGGCCAGTCAAAGCTGCTACGAGAGCCGTAGGTTGAAGATCCCTGCCTTTAATGAATGACGTTCTAATATTTTACAACTGACTTCTACCTACCGTCTACTGTATTAGTTAAATTTATTTAATATTTTGCGTATTAATATGGCTGTAACAGGGATAAGAAATGTTGGTGCCTGGACTTAAGGATTCAGGAAATAGAAGCACAGATCGATCATAGGAGGTAATCTTACATCTTGTACTCAAATACTCTGTTTCAGGTGGATCAACAATTTCAGTTGGCGCAACCAGCTTCAGTGTTCGACGTAAGAAAAGGGAAAGAAAAGAGAGAAATGGTAGGCGACATAACACAAATCAACAGCAAATTGGTGATGACCACACTCAGGCAATGTTGCTTTATATCGTATGAGATCATAACGTTACAATTATGGTGAAGAAACTAAACGAAATACTAGTCCCTGTACTGGAGTCCCGTAAAAATTTTAGTACTGATTTGTCTAACCAACAGTACGTATAGGAGAGTAAAAAAAAATGGGTAGAAATCACCATATCCTGGACCGGTGGACGCCATTTTCCAAAATTGCCGACACCGATTTTATTTAGTATATATTTCTGCCCATGTGACAGTCATACTCATCATTTAGGTGTCTAAATATATGTTTTTAAGAGCAAGGAATCGATTAAGATGATTTGTGAAGTTGCCTGACTGCTATTTATTAAAGAAAATCAGTACTTAAAGTTTTACAGGACTCCTCTATTGCAGGGCGTAATCCGCAATTTAAAAACTGGCCTACTTTACTGTAATATTTATGCTGATACATCCTAAAAACTGTAATGTTCATTTCATAAAGATCATATTGTTTTTATAGGTAGACTAACATTGATGAAAATGGATGATCAACAAAGGATGGGAATGAGGCTGGCAACTCTTCGCCAATGTTTCATTTGACTTGGAGAAGTGCATTATTTGTCAGACTGTAGACAGTAACAAGGCAGTTACCACAGTGAATGGAAGAAAAAGAGTACAAGAAGCAGCCGCCGTAAGAGATGATATAGTTGCAAAAAGGCTGAAAAGTGTGGCTTCTAATGTTGTGTTTGTGTACCACGTGACAAACCAGTGCTATAAAACGTATACTTTAAAAAAATCTCTTGGAAAAAATAGCAGCAGAAAAGGCTAATAGTGAAGTATCAGAAAGTGAAGATGACCATGTCAATGACCAAATCTCTATAAAAACAAGATCATCTGCTGTACCACGAGAGCCTCCTTGATCAATTGTGCGCCCAACACATATTCGATGTATTGTATGTGGGCATCAAAGTCATAATGGTGTCCGAGACAAGTTTCGTATAAGTGAATCTGAACGAGCAAAAAAAAAAAAAAAAGCAATATTTAAGATGATGTTTATACTCAAGTGTTTGGTGCAGATTTAATGTACCACAAAGTTTGTTTGGATGCATATTTAAGAAAATACGAATATGCTATGAAAAATGTTAAAGAACAGGAAACCATTTCACCAAAAGATGTGCCATTTGAAAAAGGAATGGAAATTATTGGACCTAAGCTTAAAGAAGGAAATGGCTTCACACTCATGGAAATCCGTGAATTGTTGAATGAATTGGCTGGTGGAAACGTAATTAAAAACGACGAAGTGAAACTAAGACTACAAAGACATTACGAGGATGAAATAAGCTTCAGCTCATCTGATAGTAAAAATGAGTCATTGATGGTTTTCTCGTCAAAACTAGAGATTGATGAACTAGTCAAACGTATGCGGAAAGTAGAAAAGATCAAAGCTGCTGCAAAAGAAATCAGAGAGGCTTTACAAAAAGTAGGCTTTGGACTTCGGCTAATAAATTCTGTGATTCAAATGAAGTAAAGACGTCATTGATGGTTACTGGGATGTGTGATGAAATATTAACATTTTTGTCCACATTTTTAAACATTAACAAAGGTCTGCTGTTATCAAATACTACGAATGAAGAAGATTCCGATCCAGATCAGTCCGAAATGGACACACAAGACGATGATGACGAATGTGATGTTGAACATGGTGCAACCTGTCATGATAAGACAATGACTGTACCTGCTAAAGTAATATACCAAATATTGTATTACTCAATTCATCGTGGCATGAAACGGACGCCTCTGCATCTTATGATAAGTGTAAAAGTCGAGATTTAATTACTTGTATGAATAGAACATTAGTTTATGTAAGCTACAATGAAGTGTTGCGTAAAAGACACAATTAGCAGCCTATGCTATAGAAGCAAGTGGAAATGATAGCACACCTTTGCCAAGCCATTTTGATACAGGCAACTTTACTATCGCAGCTATTGACAATTTTGATCAAAGAGATGCTTCACGTATATCTGGTACTCATGATGCACATGACACAGTCAGTGTTCTATTTCAATCACGTCCTGATCACACCAAATTGCCAGTCATACTAAAGGTATCTGAGACTAATTTAATCCAACGAAGTCACTATTTACAAAAGGAATTACCATGTCAAAGGGTCCTACAAGAGTCCAGTCAGCAAACCATGGTTTTCCGAAAGTTTCAAAGTTAAGGCCTGCTATGTAATGAGACCGCTGAAAAGATACATGCTGAAACTGTGTTTGCGATCAGTTTAATTAAACATGGAATACCTGAAGAAAGTACTGACAGTATAATTGTTCCAACATGGGCTGGATGTCGTTCCCTGATCTCAACTGCGACACCACCTCTCTCATGCATGTGGGATTTCTGCAATTTATTCCCAAGCCAGTTATAGAACATGCAACAGTATTTTTAGCATTAAAAAATTTGCAGAATATTTGCTCGCAGCTAACACAACAAGCTTTACCAGTATTCTCAGACGAGGGTGTATTCCATATCATTGCTGATATTATGATAAACAGTCCATCTGAATTTCCTGATATAATTCCCATGATCGGAAACTCCCATTATGCAAAGGTTGTCATGCACAATATTGGAAAGTTTCTACAATGAAGTGGTGCAAAGGAAGCACTAATTGAGTGCAAGGTGTTTTGGTGTAAAAACAGTCGAATCAGTCATGAATGGAACCCACTATGTCAGATCTCTTAAGGGCTTACTGATTCATGAAGAAGCTATAATGAATATGAAATGGTCAACGTTTTGGAAATGTAACACCAAGGAAAAATATGAAATTATCCTTCAACATGCTCATAAATTAAAATTAATTATTTCAAATAAGAATGTGAATACAAGCCCCACCGAATTTAATGAACTTTTACAATCAGTAGAAGTTTTGTACAAAGACTTTCAGAAATTTAGTAGTGATTGTGCTATGAAGTCCGAAATGTGTAGGTACTGGGATACATTCCTTTACCTTGTAAACTTGTTGAAGTATCTTATAGCAGCTGACAGAAATGGTTATTGGGATAGCCACCTTCAAGCTATTCAGAAACTTCTACCTGTATTCCGTGAATGTGACAGTATAAGCTATTTACGATATGCATCATGGTACCTGAAAAAAAAAGAGGTGGTTAGAGGAAGAGCATCCTGAAATGTATCAGAAATTTAAAGCAGGTCATTTTGTAGTTAGACAAACCAAACGACCATTTAGTGCAGTTTTACCAGACATGAAATAAGAACAAACTATTCAACGATCTCAAAAGAGCTCTAAGGGGATAATAGGACAAACAAGGCAACAAATGTACGTGACGCAATAGGAGTTGGTGTATCACGAAGTACTAGGAATAAGCAACTGTTTCCAAGAAATACTTGGTGCTGAAGGTACTGGTTACAGTGAGGTAACTCTTCATCATGAATTGTCAGGAAACTTGAGTACCAACATGTTCATATGCGTTAATGTACTCTGTGAATTTATGAACACTAGAGACAATCCATATGAAACATCCAGCCAAACACAGCTTCATAATTTTATCAACAACACATGTGTACCTAGGGAAGATGCTCTCTGTCTGTTGAAAGTGAAAGAGCATGGACAAGACGGATATGAACAATTTAAAAATGACCGTTTTGTAAATAAAACTTCAAAACTCGCTGACGTTATCACAAAGGTAAAACTCACAACAATGGAGAGGAAAACAATAGTTCCAACTGTGGAATCAAAGACAATACTAGCTTCCTCCCAAAAATAGTATTGCTGCAGCTGATAGTAACATAGCTAAAGCAAGAGGAGAAACTATGAAAGATATTTTGCAATATGATCTGTTGCCAACTAGTATGTTGTTAGATAGTAGTGCCTACACAAGTAAACCTGTAAAACATGTACTATTGACTGAACTAGAAAAGAAACTCGATCAGACGCAATACTGTTTTCAACATCGTGATGTCATGGATACTGCTGTCATAGTTGATTTTATATAACAAATTCGACAACTCAGAACTAAGGGTATGCTAAATTTTAAAAACGGATTGCAAGAATTGTGGATCAAAGTGAGAGTTGGTGATAAAATGCGCTATGTGCATCTACACACACTTGGGAGGCAACTGGGAGCTGCACTTTGCAACACTTTAATTAAGGCCCACATACTTACAGGTTGTGATGTTACAAGTAAGATTGGAACAAAATCATCTGCACTAAAAGCATCGCCAGAAACTTTACTACTTCGATTTGCAGAAGATGATACTCTGTCTGAAGAAACAATTGACAAAGCAGAGGAATACCTTGTTCAAGTTTTACATCCATCATCAAAGTGTAAAACATATGATGATCTTCGTTATTCATTACACAAGCAGAAATACATATCAGAGCTACCACCCTAATCTTTTTCAAAAATAAATGGGCATATCCGAAGATGCGTTTTTGTTTTACGAGATAGCTTAAACCTATCACAAAACTATTTCCCTGATACAAGCATGCAGCTGACAGATTATGAATGGTTCAAAGATGCAAATGGTTTGCTAAAGCCTGATCTGTGCCTTAACAAAATGCCTTCTGAACTATTAATACAGTGCAGTTGTGCAGCATGTGCTACTAATAGGTGTAAATGTAAATTGCATCATTTGACATGCACAGAGTATTGCAAATGTGGGGAACAATGTACAAGATAGACTGAGAAAAAAAGTATGTTAGTTTTACACTCAGCTTTCCATAACAGAGTTTACTTTTGTGTTAATAAAAATGCTGTGCAAATATAATTATATTTTGTAGTGTAACTATCACTTTCAAATTAAAATATTGTATTACACCTTTGTTCATATTTTTATTTAAAATCCAAAATAACAGATTTTCTTTAATAAATAAACTTCACAAACCATCTTAATCGATTCCTTGCCCTTAAAAACATATATTTAGACACCTAAATGATGAGTATGACTGTCACAGGGGCAGAAATATATACAAAATAAAATCGGTGTCGACAATTTTGGAAAATGGCGTCTACAACACCCGGTCCAGAATATGGTGATGTCTACCCAACTTTTTTGACTCTCCTATATGTACTTCACTCGATTCTGTTGGTTAGACAAATCAGTACTAAATTTTTTACGGGACTCCAGTACAGGGACAGGACTAAAAGGGCCATCCAGAGCAACCGATAGAGATGGATAGATCAATAAAACTAATGGATCAAAATACTTACAAATATGTGAACAAGCAAACCAAAATTTCACTAGGCGGAAGCTGCAGTACTAATCCCTTTAACTCAGGTTCTAACACATGCCTGTGCTATAAATTTCCAAATGCGCATAATACATATGAAAATAAAAATAATACATAAACATAACCACGCTAGGGTTTAAACTCAGATCTCCGGATCAGTTTTCCGATACGTTAACTATTAGGCTAAGCTTATAGTTTCTAAGGAAAAACTTGTCTGTGTTCTTTATGGTTCAAGCACTAATGTGCTTGTCTGAGTGTAAGCCAGGATTAATACTGCAAAATCCGCCTTTCAAAATTTCTAGAATATAGAGATACAAACGTATAAGAAACGCGAAGAACCCAGCAAAAACCGGAAAATATAGGAACAATAACTTCGATAAAACATTAAGGAATTAGAAACCAATCTGCAGAATACACTGAACAAATTGAAGAATCAAGAGGGGATATAAAACGTTGAAGAACAAATGAGGAGGATAGATTTCAACTGTAATCAACGGTTTGAATGTCTCAGTACTAAAATAGGGAGTTCTTGGCAGAAAATGTATTCACTCAGCATAAGCAAGTAGGAGGTTGAAGTGTAAGTACAGTAATTAATAAAGCAATAGGAAAAGCTGACTAAGTTAATCATATAGCAATGTTATGATAGGTAGAGCTGTTGTTAATTTTTTGGTTGAAGCTTGACTATAGGACAATATAAAGCAATTTCAAATTATAATTGCAAGAAAGCTACCAGAAGCAACCTTAAATTGTAATATCAAGCCCTAATAGCAAGGAAACACTCAAAATATGGATTGATTTGTGTAACTAACGCCAGAAATGACAAATATAGTGAAATAGTGTTACTTTATTTTTTATATATAGTAACTTATTGAAAAAGTTTTCAAATGAAAATAGGTTTAAACGGAAGAAGCTCTCATTAAAAATACATTTTAATGCTGGCGTGAGAGGCGTTGTGTAATCGTGCATCAGACGTGCCCAATCGGCGATAAATTAGGTGAACGTGCAGGCCAAGAAAGCAGAGAACATTGTACCCATCCAGGAAGGTTAGGACATCACGTGCCACATGCGGTCGCGCGTTATCATGCTTCAGTTTGATCCCCGCCAGCGCCTGCACTAAAGGGACAGCAACCGAGTCCAATACACTGTCGATGTACCGTTAGCTGGTCACATGTCCGTCAATGCATAGAAGACAGTAACTGGCACGGAATCCAATGGCACCCCATACCATGACATCCGGTACCGGACCGACGTTGCGATGCAAAACGTAGGCGTTGCCCATCCTAGTAGACAACAGCAGGATTCATCTGGAAAGAAGATTTGCATCATTAGGCTATTCATGTGCGACGTTCGTGATACGATTGTACTCCCTCATACCTACGATGTGCAGTGAGCGGAAACAGCAGCAATGGACGCCGTGCTCATATGTCCCGCTTTGTCAGACGACGCAGAATTGTTCCTGGGGACACTGAGCGCTGTGCAACATTCGCCAGCGGGTGCGCTAGTGTTCGGGATATGGCGGTTCGCTCCGCCAGAACCATACGCACAAGCCGTTTCTCCTCGCAGCCCGTGGTAGTGTGGTCGTTGAGATCCGACACGTCGTTGCGTAGTGTCTTCGTGGATCCATCGGTTGCAATGTGGACGCAGTCCATCCAATACGGGCACTCATGTCGCGGAAGGATAAACCTCACTCAAGATATGCCATAATTCTTCCGCGATTAAGGTGGAAATCTGCTGGCAGGGTTACCGCATTCGACGACTAGACACCTTTCGACCATATACACACATTCAGGTCCCACCAACAGTCGTTCACCGCTACACTATGGCTCTCTGGTCTGCCTCCAATTGCTGTTTTCTAGATGGCATACCCGGCTCCTTTGATGCGCAACGGAGATGTCGTGCTAATCATTTGCTCTACATGTTCTGCAAATTTTGCATTAATCCGACGTCTCCTTCTTGGTGCTGCATTTTAAAAAGATATCAGTGTATAAAGTAGCTCTAAAAATACCGTAATTCTGTTTGTGCCTGTCGGTAGCTTAAAAAAATGTTTGTTATTTTGTTTCTTTTTTCGTTGTTTGTTTTGGCTATATGGATGTTCATTCGTGTTGAAGCAGGCATGCTTTCGTAAGCTGAAAGATATCTTATAAATGAACTCGAGATGGGTCGATACCAGCATTTCTCGATACTCGATACCCGATACCGATACTTATTTCTGTCCTTCAATACTCGATACTTTCTTCAACATTACAATGCAAATGAGATATATGTAATTAACAGTAATATATAAATTAGAGATGGGTGGATATCACTCAGCACTCATTACCGGTACATATTTCCGACCTTCGGTACTTGGTACTTTCTTCAATATTCTTCTACAATGCAAATTATATATATTTAAGTAAAATAATTAAGTAATATATAAATTAAAGATAGGGTGATACCAGAATTCCTCAATACTCGACGCTGGTACTTTCTTTTACCTTCTACTTTCTTCTAGTGTTCGATTTTCTATAAACTACGAAGGTGGGAGGATCCTAAAACTAGTGGTTGCTGTTAAGTTTGAACATACTACCTATTTGGGCAGAAATACAAAGATTTTATTCCCGGTTGGGATGATATTCGGAAACAACAACCGGGGTTGAAATCCTCACGCACCAAGGAAATCCCCAGGATCCCTTCGGAAAATCAAACACTTCTTTCTTCAACATTGTTTACGATGCAAATGATACATATGTAATTAAAAGTATCATATAAATTAGGGATGGGTCGATACCAGAATTTCTTGGTACTTGTTTCTGACCTTCGGTACGTGGTACTTTCTTCAACATTGTTCTACTCCGCACAGCGCAGGCACATTCTAGGAATATGCTACGATATTCTTGGTATGTGCATAGAATATTCTACGAATATCTGAATGTTCAGAATGAGCGCATATACTAATGGTATTCCTGGGGGATATCCCAAGTATATTTACGAATATGACGAGAACAATTATTCTTTGCAGATATTCTCAGAATATTCCTAAAACTACAACTTACAAGGTAGAATATCCTTTTATATTCTAAAAAGTATCCTAGTATATCCTTATTTGATAACAAATATTCTGGAATTCTGTCACAAATATAGTGGAAGAAAAGGTTATGCCTCCACATTTCATTTCATTTCATTTATTCTTACTTTGAATGGCAGAGTTAAGGCACAACCTTTTCTTCCACTCAACCATTTGAACATTCTACATAAAATTTACATGATATAAATAACTAAACACTACAAAATGTATAATTAAACACTACAAAACAAACAAAAAATGGACACTAAAATTCATACAATATCAACTACAATTAAAATTGAAGAAATACAGTATATAATATTACAATCATAAAGTGATTACTAAAAGAGAAAAACACTGCCTATACTAACTAGAGAGTAAATAATAACAATAATAAAAATAATGATGATATATAATATAGTTTTATATTGATCTGTGCACTCGTGTGTCTAGTGTGTCAGAGGAAAATGTGACTGGGATAAAAAGCAATTAAATTTTCGTCTAAATGTTAATAGAGAACCTGAGTCCCTGATGTGTGCAGGGATTTCGTTCCAAGCTCTAGTAGTATACACAGTGAAAGATTTTGAGTAGTACTGTGATTTATGATTTGGCACTGAGAGTACCGTGTTCTCTTTAGAGCGGGTGTTTAAAGAATGAGTGTCACTGAGAAATTTGAACCAGGATGACAAGTATGACGGTGTTTTCGTTGTGACTAATTTATAAAGTAAATTTAGAGCATGTTGACGGCGTTTCGTGCGAAGATCAAACCAACCCAATTTATTATAATAGTGTGATAAATGGTCGAAGTACTTTGCGTTAAAGACGAAGCGAACACAGACATTATGAATGCGTTGTAAGCGTTTTGCTAGATCCTCAGCAAGGTCCATGTAAGCAGCATCACAGTAATCCACTTGTGATATTACAAGGGATTGCACTAAAGTGGCTTTGATGGATTCGGGAAGAAAATTTTTAAGCGGCGAAGAGAATGTAATGCGCCATACGTTTTTCTGCAAAGGTTGTTTACATGTTCTGTCCAGGTTACGTGTTTGTTTATATATAGACCAAGGTCGTTTACGCTTTCACTTAAGGGAACTATAACGCCATTTACATCGAGTCCAGTGATGTTTACGGTATTAAGGGAGGAAAGTATCTTCCGTGATCCGATTATGATTAATTTTGATTTCAATGGGTTAACTTCTAATCCATTTTCACGTGCCCCAAAACAGATGTTTCTAATATCGGATTTTTAGTACTGTAGTGAACTAACTATGCTCGATGAGTCGGACGAGATATATAGCATCGAACGTCATCAGCATATAAGCGATATTTGCTGGCTAGAATATTTTTAGGCAGGTCGTTTATATACAGAGAGAAAAGAAGCGGTCATAAAATACTGACTTGTGGGACACCACATGGAACAGGTATCCAGTTTGAATGTGTGTCGTTAGTGATAATCATTTGCTTTCTATGTGAGAGATAAGATCTGAACCATGATAGGGCTAACGGTGAGAAGATATAGAAATAAGAAAGTTTAGTAATCAGAATTTCATGGTCTATTGTTTGGAATGCTTAAATAAAGTCAAGAAGGGATAGCAGGGTGATATGGCGATTATCCATAGCAGAACGAATGTCATCTGTGATATTAACTAGGGCTGTGCACGTACTATAGTGAGACCTAAAACCTGATTGGAAAGGGTTTAGAATGCTATTTACTTCAAGAAACTGTGTTAATTGAGCGTGGACAATGTGTTCTAGAGCTTTGGAAAGCGTAGGAAGAATACTAATGGGACGAAGGTCCTCGGTCGTTATTGGGTTCGAAGTTTTAGGCAATGGACAAATGTGTGACGTCTTCTAGACCGATGGAAATTCGTCATATGTGATAGATCTATTGAAGATATGCACAATAACATTTATTACACAGGAAAGTATTTTTTGTAAAATGGATAGTTCATCGGCTCCAACGGCAGATGATTTAATTCTTTGTATTGCTTTTATTACATCCCGTTCAGTGACTTGATGTATATTAAAATAATATTTTTGGGGTGTTGATGTTTGGATGGTCTGTAATGTTTTCATTTTGTGTGTAGTGTCTAGTTTGGGCGTATAGCACAACTGTTCGTTAATAGTATTTAATGGCATTTGAGGTAAAATAACATTTTTTGTTTTAACACCGATTCCCAATAGTTTAAGCTTATACCAAAGTTCTCTCGGTTGTGATGTGTAGTTGAGGAGCCCTTTGGCGAATTCAATTTTAGCTTTTCGAATTTCCTGATTACAGCGGTTTCTCAACTTACGGTACTCTACCTGCTTTTCTTGGGATCTGTTGAGGTCGTGTTTCAATGCTCTCCTATAGCTTCTGTACGCTGAAACCCGCAACGTCATTAGAGATAGAATATTATCGTTAATCCAGGTGTTGGAGGGCTTACGCACACGTTTGGTTTTCAATGTGGCGTGTTTATTGTACACATGGTACACGAAAGAATTAAAGAGATCTACTTTTTGATCTACCGACGGGGCACAGTAAATTAGATACCACGGCAATGAATGTACATCTGCAAATAAGGCGTTTTCATTTATATGCTTTATATCCCTTCGTTTTATTATTCGTGGTTCATATTTGTCAGGTTTCACGGAATACGTCAAATGTAATAAATAATGTTTGCTTATACCTGGCACTGGAATTTGTCCTACATTCCTGACTTTTAACATATCTGATACTAGTATATGATCAATCCAGGATTCATTAGTATCAGTTTTGTGAGTGGTTTCGAATGGACAGAACGAGAGATTTAGAGAATGTACAATGTTTTTAAAATTTAATACATTGCCTTTATTTGACAACAGATTGTAATGTACGTCTCCCATAATTATTAAATTATTAAAATGTGGGAGAAATTTGGAGATAGCATCTTCAAAATTACTAAAGTTTGTGTCTGGTGGCCGGTAGACACAGGCTAAACACACCTGTTTATATTGAATTGTAAGTTCGAGTATGAGGTACTCGGTAGAGGCGGAGTACATGTTTGGAGACCGGTCTAGTATTTTTCCTCTGATGTCACTTCTCACGTAAACTGCGATCCCACCTCCCCCTTTGCCCTCACGATCATTTCTAAAGAGGGAATAGTTTTCAGTGTTAACCAAGGAATCCTGGAGGGACGGTTTCAACCAGCTTTCACAAATTCCAGCTACATGGACAGAAAGGGGGGGGGGGCAGAGAATAGCAGATACTTCGTAGAAATGTTTGAGAAGGCTCTGAGAATATTCTGAGTGCATGTCATCCGGGTATTTTTCCAATTCATTTTTAAGAATATCGGCTGTCGACAATCTGTTGGAAGTAGCGGTTGCAGAAGGGGGAGGGGAGGAGAAGACCTTAGCTTTCAATGGGTCTACGTGAGAGTTGGAGGAAGAGATATTGGTTGCAAAGAGTGTTGCAGTACCGGTGGCATTGTTACAGTCCATTAGATTTCAGGAAGGGGGGGTAAGCGGAGTACAAATAGCATGTGTATTATTATAATTTCCGTTTACTCTGTTAGTTATCAAATAAAGGTCTGAACAGCTTATGCCTGGTGAGAGAGGTATCATTGATGTTTTGTAATTGGAAACGTTTATATTAAAGTCGTCCCATTTCATAGCGACCGAAAGAAAAATGGTTACGAAAATTCTTAAGAAAAGAGATATGGTACTTACTCTAGAGCCTGGAACGTAGTTATTACAACTGGATGAAACAGATAAATGATTGTGTCACACGAGATATTCACACAATATGATAATAATCGGCTGACTATTTGTTAAGAGCACAACGTTTGTAATGTTTTCACTTTGAATATATTTATGCCATATTTTACGTTCTCCATTCCTGGACCAATACTGATATTTCATGTAATAAAATATTTGAAGGTTTTGCTCACATAGTTCATTTACACATGCACACACTTTCATCGTACAAACTACACACATATGATTTCTTTAGATGGGGTATCACGAAACTCGAGGTACCTAACACTAAATACTTATGAAGGATATTTGTAACACAAACACATTCTATACACAAAAGGAACACATACAAATTAAGATAAGATATCAAGAAGCTCGATGCACTTAACATAAGACACATACGACATAAATTTGCTACACATCTAATACGTAACACATAGGAAAGAAATATATTTAAAGAGCAGTATTTTGAAATAAAAAAAAAACACTTTCTATTATACTTGGACCTCGTCTGTACTATGTGACTCATTTGCTTTCAGATGTAAGTGCCAGAAGTTCACGTTCGTTAGTAATGGTCTTCTTTACTCGACCGACAACTATCATAATTTTCCCGTCACTCGTGTACACATGTTTCAGATTTCCTTGGCGCGTACCCGTAGATTTCCTTGGCGCGTCGAAGCAAACTGAGTCGTTTAATAGTCAGGGACTCTGTTGTTAGTAACCTACTGCCTTTGAGTAGCTTCTTTGCTTCCCACACGAGCTCGCGGCATCGATAAGACACTAATGTGTCTTATAATGGGCTGTGGGCTGGTTCGTACAACGTTGGATGTCGTGCGAGAACGACCTCTTGTGTTTAATCTATGGAAACGGTCAATATCAGCAATAGATAAATTCACACCAAGTTTTTGACTGTAGATTTCCAGGGCTATGCCCGAGAGATCTTCTCCTGGTGTTTCTGGGGCGCCGTGGAGAACTAGGCACGATCTCCTGCTGTACTGCTCCAGTTCATCGATGCAATCACTATGGCTGAGAATTTCAGTTCGTAGAACCGAAACTTCATTTCTCAGCAATTTGAGTTCTTCAGAGAATTGAAGAAGCTGGTGGTGCATTTCTTGGGAAGTTTGTGGTTCCGCATTCTTCTGTGGCTCTGGTACTGCTTGAGATAGTGATTGCAGCGCTGTAGTTAGTTTATTTTCCAGTCTGGTGACGCTGTCCTCTATGTGGCTGCATCTCTTGTACAGTTCTTTGTTTTGAGGGGCCATTTTTGTGGGGGAGTCTGCAACACTGTTTTGCTTAGCGGCAATGGCTCTTTTGCTGTGAATATCGAAAATATATCGTGAATTTTTTTTTATATATTTTATATGATGTTTTAAGAGTCTTTTCCTGTTAGACAAGTTTTGGTTTTAGCTATATGACACGTGCACCTGTTTATTTATCACTGTACAGTAATAACATGTTACACTGGATGTTTCTGCTGTGGTTCTAGATGAAGCACACTAGAGACAATCTTACACACTCCCACTCACTTCCGCCATGTCAACGTGTTGTCAACATTGTGGATCTAAATAGGATATCTCTGGGATATACATCTTGTGATATGTGCGACAATGCAAATGATACATATGTAATAAACAGTAACATATAAATATAATGCTTTGTATCGTTTAACTGTTCTACTGTATTATCTTCTTCTATCTTAAATACTTACAATAATTCGGCATAATTTGATCTTAAATATGCAATTCTTTACCACTTTGTTGTACAGAAGAGTGGAAGTCGTCTTTTAAAATTTTGAAACTGTTAATACTTCCTTCACTAGAGTATATGAAAATATAAGAAAACGAACAACACAACCTAAAAATACTTTTCAATGACTGGATGTTATAGATTTTTGTTAAGTCGGCTTTCGTCACGCTCACGCTCTCTCTCTCTCTCTCTCTCTCTCTCTCACACACACACACACACTCTCTCTCTCAATGACACACCGAAAATATTAAGAAATCAAGTACATGGTGTTTATAAAGGTCACTGAGGGATGGGCGCTTGTTTTGTAGTTTCAAACCTTACAAAGTCACCATTATATCCGTCATTTAACCGATAGTACAAATTGTGCGTTTTCCTCTTTTTATGACGGTATGTGTGTGTGTGTCTGTGTGACTGGATAGTCATAAGGAGTAGTGAATTACTGAAAGAACGTCGTTTTACAGGCTTCGAAAACCAAGGAACAGAGAAAAAACAATGAAGAAAAAATTCAACCGCTGTCCGTGAAACTTGAGACTATGAAATTTATCCAGATGCAGCAGAGATCATGCCAGGCGTCGAAGAACTAACGGATAATAAAATTTTTCTCCAACTGATCTTTCATTTTCAGTCGGCTGCTCCCCAACACATGAAATTAGGAAACTTCCTTTACAGTATTTTTCTTTTCATCACTCAACAATATTTTCGTTGTAGTATTATATTCAGAGAAGAATATTACAATTCGTATTTTGTTTATTAAGTGTATTTTTTTTTAACATAACGCAAAGTGAGTGCAGAAAAAACAAATATATGATGGGGTGAGGGGGTAAAATCGTACACTTTTCTGTCTCGATTTTTTAGTGTGTGTACAAATGCTTTCATTCAGTACTCAATATTTCTTAAGCCGTTATGAATTTATTCTACGCTTCCAGAATTTTATATCTCAACAACTAGAGATGTTTTGACACCAGAATTTCTCGATATACAAGATACATATTTCAAGCATTCGATAATTGATATTCTATACTTTTTCACAATGTCTTCCAATGTATTAAATAATACATACATTAATTAAAATTAATATGTAACTGTATTACTTTCTATAATTTATCTCTGTCCTGAGTCATAGATGCCTAAAAGCCATAAATAAAATTCAAATTCAATCAAGATGTAAGTTATAGATCTAACGTTTTACCATGGGATTATTTTCAGATATAATAATTAGTGACAAAAATTTCAAAGTATCGACTTCATTAGTTGAAGTATCGATCGATACCGATACTTTGCAAGTATCGGTGGTATCGAGGTATCGAAAGTATCGTGAACCCATCCCAAAAATAAACCTATCGATGATTCAAAGCGCTTTTTTGACCAAACTTAGCAAACTTGGAGTAAGGTGCATCAAAAAACCTCCAGAAAGCATGATTAAAACGGCTTTCGTCTATAAAAACGGGCACAGTGGCCAAGAGTTTGATTCAAAAGAATAAGTTTAGTGTGATCTAAGTTTGAAAACACACGTTTATTTGTAAAACGCTTAAAACGTAGAAAACAAATACACTTAAATGGACATTAGGTGGAATGCACTAGAGGAGAAGGTTCAAATACCAGTTTTATTTTTCGAATATCTCTAAAATGTTCCAAGGAATGTTCTAAAACAACTGTAGATATGTCTAAGATATGCTTGTTTCATAATTTAATTGCAAATTTAAATCAGAAACTCATGACTATGATATTGAACACGTATTATATAGATATGCCATAATCTTGATTTTTGAAACACTGGTCTAATTATGGGCTAAAGTTAACTAACATAATTAAGAAGAAATTTTAACAGTTAAAAATAATGTTCAAGAGTGATATAATGTTGATAAATGTATGTTTACAAAAGTCAGATATAGTTCACTATTTCTGCATCAGTGCATTCTTTATGTGTTCACCTCAAACACATGAGACACATAACCCCATAAGTCTCCCTGTTGCAGAATATACAATTCGTATCTTCATCATCTGGCTTTTCTTGTGCAGCTGGCGTATCAAAGTATCTTCATCATCACAAGGATCTAGATCAGAAAACATCATCCTGGATTCTTCTGAATCTGATTCTTGTCTTGTGAATTCTAAAGTTTCTTGTTTTCTTTTCCGTTCAAGTATATTCCATTTTTTTTAATTGTTCAGCTCTTTGCTCAATTTAACTAAAAATAATTTCTTCTTACTTCTACTAGATTCCTGCTTTTCCAAGGAAACCATAATGGTATCTTAGTATGGGTAGTAGTAAGTTTCTCATAAGAGTAACACTTCCTCGTTTTCCAAGTCGATGGCTGACTGTTTTCTTTATGACAGGGACAGCTGAAGTATGAAAAGGACTTACTAGGTTTGAAAGTGTAACTGAGGAAAAGATAGCCATAAATATACACGTGGAGTGTTACGGAATCCCAGGTCAAAGGTATCGTAAAGATAAAACGTGCACAACGTTGAACTTCTGCGTACAACTATGTCTCACTTCGACTTAAGAATTCAAGAAACGACAAGACATAATTTAATATATGGCATTTATGATCATAGTTTAATCCTATTGCTATAAAATGAAGTGCTGTAGCACCCCATGTATGTGTTTCAGGGGTAATAAAACATTTGTTTAAGATATTAGCAATTAATTAAGTATTTTAGTTAACTGTTAACAATCCTTGATTTTTAATAAGTTATTTTATTTCTGTATCGGCTTTATTATTGTTCAATAACATTCCACAATTTGCGCGTATAATTCTTACAGTCCAATATTTGCTATCCATAATATTCTGCTTTGACCTCTTTTATCAATCGGGTTAATTTATTGCGGTCTTATAATATTAGTTTAAATCTATATTATTAAACTGCCGTAATACAGTCAGCGCTAAATTGAGGCCAAGTCGTATTTTACGTACGCAAAATATGACTTGGCCTCAACTTAGCGCTGGCTAGAAGTTCAGTGGTCGATTGTAAAACTGGGGATTATCCTATCTCTTTCACGTATGGAAGTTATAAGTCGTTTTGTGATCCATGGCTTAAGTTTCCTAAATTTACTACTAACATTTGAAGCTGTAACCTGTGTTACCTTATTTATACTAGTTCGCATAATTTTAATAAAGTTATTTGTTGCTGTATTTACACATTGACTTTCTATAACATCATTCCAATTTATTTGGTCTAATTCTTTTCTAATTCATGACGTAATTCACAATTTTGCTTAAGAGAGTTTTTTCTACTACCATTGTAAAATTTAAAATACTGAAATAGTGGACAGTGATATTAGTTCACATTATAGCTGGAGTAATGCTTTGCAATCCATTAACTTTTATAATATATCGTCATCTTGGAATCAGAAGGTACCATGTCCACTTTTGCTATTTTGAAAAAAAAAAAAAAACTTTAAAGTTTGAAGTTCCATTTAAAGTCTGTATAAATTCATTACGTTTTTAACTTTTCTAGCCACTTAGAAGTCGCTTTGTTAGATACTGATTTTGGTGTTGATGCCTTTCAGTACATGGTTTTTGACTGCAGTGTTAATTCCATTTTGCAAAAAAGTGGACATAGTACCTTCTGGTTCCGAGGTGACGATATGGTCTATACAAGATTTTGATACTTTAGTAACCCTGGCGAGTTTATTTATACATGAAACATATCCATAAAAATAAAGCATGCTTAAGTAACTGTCTATAGTAACATCTTATTTTTCAATATATTTATGTTTATATCACCGACTAGTAAAGACAGTATTTTTGTTGTTTGAAGTTCAGTATTCAGTAAGTCAAGAAATTCTGTTACACCAGAGTTTGGTGAGCGATATACAGCTGTCACGTTACACTCTTCCATACTGCTGGTGACGCGTAAGCGCATTCCTGAAGCACCTTTAATTTTCAATTCTGAAACAATGACCTTTAACTCTTGCTTATTAAATACCATAACACCGTCTGCTTTCGTAAGCGATTTTCCGTGTACTAGCAATTATACCCTGCTAGATGAATCTCATAAGTAAAATCATTTTTAGAACAATTAAATCTACATCAATAGATAAATTTTGAAATAGAACCAATAATTCGACAAATTTTCATTATGAGAACATATCATAAGATACAATCAGCAAGATAGTACAACCATCTTTAGCACTAAATAAATTATTAACAGTACTTATATCATCACAAATAAATGTTTCAATCTGTTGATACGACTGGGTGTTTTCAATCACCAGACCCATATATATAAGAGACCAGACGGGACCGTAACACGAAATAAGGAAGAAATTATAAACATATTTGAAAATTTCTACACAGAATTGTACTACTCCGAGGAAGAGCTAGGAAATGAAGATTCAGAAGAAATTGATGTAGAAGTCCCAGACGTAATGAAAGAAGAAGTGGATAAAGTACTTCGAGGGATGAAGAACGGAAAATCACCAGGAGAAGATGGACTCACAGCAGAGATGTTTAAATGGGGAGGTGAAAA
>JAGDQP010001814.1:37204-114893 GCA_022664845.1 Lepisma saccharinum
AGGGACAGGAAGAGAAATGAATGGATTCGCGCACAAACAAAGGTAGAGGATGTAATCAAGACTGCGAAGAAGATGAAGTGGAGATGGGCCGGTCACATAGCTAGACGAACAGATGGAAGGTGGACGACAAATGTACTACAGTGGATTCCTAAAGAAAAGAAACGACCGAGACGACGTCCAAATGTAAGATGGGTAGATGAAATCAAGCATTTTTCAGGAGCTACATGGATGAGGATATCAGCAGACCGAGATATGTGGAAAGAAAAGGGGGAGGCCTTCATCCAGCAGTGGATAGAAAACGGCTGAATATGATGATGATGATATATATATATATATATATATATATACATGATCATCATTTCGTATTGCTGCTAGTTTAAAATATTTTGTAAGTCTTCGACACACTTCATATGCTTGCTGGAGTCATTCTGCTTAAGGCTCCTCGCTACTCCTGCCCCCACTTTTTTTAAACATTTTTCAAAATATTTCAAAATCTCATAGCATTAACAAAATTTTAAGAAGATAGCTCTCTAGTACTTACAAATTACTATGAAATACAATGGGCAGCGATCTCAAGATCTTGACCATTGATGAGTGATAAGTTGGTAATTAAATAATGACGTCATAATCTTTGACAACGAATCAATGGACAAGATCTCGAGATCGCTGTCCATTGTATTTCATAGTAATTTGTAAGTACTAGAGATGTATCTTCTTATAATTTTGATAATGCTATTAGATTTTGAAATATTTTGAAAAATGTTAAAAAGTGGGGGAGGGAGTAGCGAGGAGCCTTGAGCAACACTTTTCCATCTCTGACAAACAGAACGAGACCTGGTGTATTGCTTCGTTTCATAAAGCAATGTGCGGTTGTAGGGCGTAAGTTGTTCATTAACATAGATGTGGGAGTCAGGAAATGGTTAGTTAGCTTCTGAAGCTAATAACATCTTATTTTGTCTAATTTTTTTTAGCCAATCTTCTCTGGTTACTTTAGAAGACAGTTGGGCTACAATTATCCTGGATTTATGTCTTCGATTTGAGGACCCCTGTACGCATATTAAACATCGTGGCCACTAGGTTGGATACCGGCCGCCTTTTCTACATCAAGTACTACCTCACTCACCCGCTCTTCTCTGGATTCAGGCACGTCTATTATCTCGATATTTTCCTGTAGCTATCGTTGCTCCAAGTCACCCAATTTTATTTCCAAACTATTAATTGATAATTTAAGCTGCTGGTTTTCTGATTCTAAACCGGAAGATTTAGTTGTTAATCCCGAAACTGCACAGTAAAAAATAGCTGTGTTAATTCAACACAATGCGGTGTCCCAGCATGATTACCACTTTTGTGTGTTAAATCAACTCAACACACTGTGTTAATTTCACTACTGGGAGAGAAAAAAAGTTACGGCTGTAGCTAGATTTTAACATGGGTTACTCAGTTAGAAGTCGAGCGTTTTATTGACTTAGCTAAATCGCCAGAGAAAAAGAGCACTTGACTGAAACATTAAAGAGTATAAAAAATGTTGCTGAACCCCAAACACAAACAAAATTACTCTTACGACTTATGCCATGATTTAATTACTTTTCCATCGGTCAATTGGGGATCACAATCCCTATTTATTGAGAATATGTTCAATTTCTATGAAAACTAGCGCAATATTTGACATGTTGTTACGATAAGAAAGCAGTAATGATGCTCAAGTATTTGGCTGTCGCCATCTCGCTTTCTTTCATAGAAATATAATACTCTCAATGAATGGGAATTCTGGTTCTCAATTGACAAATAGGATGTGTTTAAACCATTGGATAAGTTGTGCAAGTAACTTAGTTTGTTTTGAGGGTTTAGCAACACATATTTGATTCCATACACTGTTTAAATCTATAGTGTAGTCGTTTAATTCAAATGTTGTTCACTAAATATCGTTTGAATCTAGTGCCTTTTCTGTCTGACGATTTAGGCAAGTCGGTAAGACGCTCACCTTCTAACTGAGCAACCCATGTTTAAATCTCACTGCAGCCGTACCTTTTTTTTACAGTACCGAAATCAACACCGTGTGTTGTGTTGATTTAACACACAAAAGTGGTAGTCACGCTGGGACACCGCATTGTGTTGAATTAACACAGCCATTTTTTGCAGTGTGTCTTCTTTAATTTTGATATTTCTTTTTGAAAGTCATCAACCTAATTAGATAGAAATTTAATACTTTCTTCCAATTCATTTACAGTTTCAATCATTTGTTCAATTTTAGGCAATTGGCGTGTATTTCACTTCCTTGTATAGCAGTAGCTTCTCCAGGTCAATTTCTTGGTTTTGGAGCATTTCTGTAGTAACTATTCACTGACTTACAAGCGCCACATTTCCGCTGATCTTGACACGAACCAAGTGTCCTAAAATTTTCGGCACTTTTTAGGTTTGTTCAGTTAGCATGGTAAGAATTTTCACAGACACCTGAGCAATATATTTGCTCCGTTGGGTTTTATGACGAAATTTCTTTTTTACAAGAACCACATAAATCTTGCATGTTTGAGAAAACACACACTACAACAATGCGGATGTATTACAAGAACGACAACTACAAACGTCTTGCTCGTAAGACAGCTGAATCGAGAAAGAACTTGTAATGTACAAAATTGTACATTACATTTGTACTGAAAAAAAAGAAAGAAAAAAATATTTCTTGACTTTTGAATCAACTGCTTACGTTAATGTCACCTTTCATTATCCCCCTCAAAAGTAAATTTATGGCAAAATTAACTTCACCAGTGTATTTCTGGTCAAAGTGTAGTCCAGATAGATACATTACGTCACTCGTTTCTCATTTAAAAGTATCGAGCAAGATTCAAGATGACGGCTATGTCGAACTTACCTTCTAACTGATAGTGTCCATTAATGTGTATTTGTTTTCTGTTTTAAGCGTTTTACAAATAAACGTGTGTTTTCAAATTTAGATAACACTAAACTTATTCTTTTGAATCAAACTCTTGGCCATTGTGCCCATTCTTATAGACGAAAGCACTTTTTTTTAATAATGTTTTCTAGAGGTTTTCTGATGCACCTTACTCCTCTGCCAAGTTTGGTCGAAAAAGCGCTCAGAACCACCGATAGGTTAAATTGTTAACATTTTTTTGTTTCACAATTTTTCTTCAGAAGTTCAAGGGTTCATCATATACATGATTTTATGTTGTCTTTAATTTCTTATTAAACAATAATAGTCACTGATTGTAAGAGAATACTATCTTTCTCTTTCAAACTTCTTTATAATATTGATCAACTGAAAATCAATTTTCTAATTTTCTTTAGAATTTTCAAACAAGATACTTTAAATAGATTTAATCTTCTTAGTAATGGTAGTTTTTCTGTTATTTATAATTCTCTAGAAAAATGGTAGAAACGAAAGAAATGGGATTCTTCTAGAGTAAGTATTGCTTCCATTCTTCATATTTCTTTGCGATTTAATTGTTTTGTTTGAAGTAACTGTCTTCTTGAAGTGTGCAATTTTCGGTTCTATTTACTTTTGGCTAACTAAGCCGAGATATATTTTTTTATTACAACAGTGGATTCAATATTTTTTTTAAAAACTATGATAATTAGAAAATGAATTTTAATGTGTTTCTTGATTACGAAAATACGAACTTGTCTCTAGTAATTTCCAGCGAATTTCAGAATGCTTCAAGGTATAATCAAAATTTCCGCTAAAAAAAAAAAAAGGAAATAGCCCTGTGTGTTTGCTGGTGTACGCAGGCCTTTCTCACAGCACTCGCTTCCAAATTGATTCAGCGGAGAGATTGAGATATAAGTGGGAAAAGATGCTTGTTTAGTCGTTGCCGGAAGCAATGATTAATATTTATTTGAGAATACATTAGTTTGACGTTACGTTCAGTGAGAAATCCTATGTGCTCAAGAATAATGGATGAATACCGCATTAGTGTCTACAACCAACAAATAACTTCGAAGCAAGTCTTACATAGGGTGTCAGTAAAGTTTCGATCACTTTTTACAAAGTCCATACAAAATGAAGACTTTACAGCAAAACAGGACATGTCCAAACTCTACCTGTTCGTAGGACTAGTTTATTCAAAAGTCGTCAGAAGCCAGACACCTTTTCCCATTTTCTAAGGAAACAGATTTTTGTACTTGTCTGGCCTTTGCTATCTACCATGAAACTATATGGAATTTAGTTACGCAATGACAGGATGCAATTATTAAAAGTTTATGTTTAATGAAAATCCATCAATATTATGGACATAGTTCAGATCAGTCCGCAGTATTTATTTACTTTGTTAGTATACAACAGATTTAGTCCCATTTACTAGTGGGGGTGGAAAAGCTTCCAGTCTAACAGAGAAGGCTTGATAGAGATGAATGTACATACTGTTAATGTCGGATGAAGTGACTGTTCTAAAATTTGATAAACGTTGAATAAATAGTCTCTCTCTCGTTGGAAGCTTAATGGTAGGTTTGAGCTCGACATATGGAGTTCTTTAGATAGCAGAAGAGAGTTTTTCTACTGCTTCAAGTATCTTTTCTCTTAGGACATGACAGCAAAGGAAATCATCGATGAATTATGTTAGAATATGAGTGAACATTGCCTTTCATACAACACCGTCAAGGAGAAGTTTCTAGAGTTTTCAAGACATTGTCCAAAGACGATGAATACCTAGGACCGTAATAGTCCTATTACGCTCTCTTCCACTTTATTCGATTTTTTTATTTCCGTCTTTTATTTTCGCGCTTTAACTTTGATTTCCTTTAGGTCTTTCCTATTTCCATTGAGAGGGGACTTGCCCCCTAGCCCGCTCGTGTTCCTTTCGCTCCTTTGATTATTTAGTCTTAGTTTTTTGTCGTATTTCGTGTTCTATGTGAATCTTGTTGTGGGACGCGTTCGGGATCCGAATTTCTTGATGACGTTAATATTCTGATATACTCTTACGAGTCCTATTTCCATTGACCGACAGAAAGAAACCACATTGCCATCAGTCGAATAGGCCTCCTAGAGAAGTCTAATTGTCTTTGATGTCTGATTGGTGCCGATGTTGGCTTCGGCTCCTTCCGCTAGTTGGAAGCAGGACATAGTATTAGTATGGCGTATGACAGGTTTGGGACGCCATGATCACAAGTCACGTAATCTGTTCTGTATATATTAACAATAGAAGTATAATTGATAATTAATTAACGTGGTCCCAAATCGAATGAAATTGGTTCCTTAAGCCACAATCTTGTGGGCCAACGGAGTTATTTCAGCTGCTGACTGTTGAAAAAGAAATTTCCTTGATGCGAGATATACGGACCAGCGGTGTATATGCTGATTATTTATTGAAGTCAGGAAGATTCTCAGGTAACCATCATCCATTTATTGTTAGGATTCCGTCACCGGAAACAACAACAACAAGTTCACTTGTGCAAAATTTCAGTAGAGACTGATTTTCAACGTGATTATGTCGGCGGTTTTAGTGATAAATTTTGAAATTTTCAACATGTGCTAAATTTTGGTTAGGAGCTGGTGTTGGCATATCTTTCTTCGTGATGTCGGGATGATTCGATTCACGTAGTAATTAATCACATACATGCTTCCATTTCCTACACCCTATCTCTCTCTCTCTTCGGATGATAAACATTTGAAAAGAAATGCCAAGTATTTTCAGTTAGGTTAATATGTAAAATGTAAGGTAATTGCCCTCCTAAAGGGCCCTGTTATATCTCAGTAAGGGAAGGGAGGAATCTAAATTATCTACTTAGCTACAGATATATTTTGAATCGTTATTCTTGGTCCAAAACAATTCAGCTACTATTATCCACAATTTAAATTTTTATTCAAATTTTGTTAAATAAACTATAAGTTGGACAGGTAGTAAGCACGGCGATCGCTGCATCTTTATTCATTTGTTTGTTTAAACGCTCAACATGGAGCTGATTAATTAAGGAGGAATGTGTTCTTGAAATAAGGTATGTTTCATGTAATAACTTGAAAATCAATTCAAATGTTTGGTTAAAAGTTTCGGAATACATAATGTATAATGTGTAGACCATAAATGTTAATTTTAACAAAATGGCTGTAATAGTAAGAAATTTATAGATAAAAATTAGATATAGATCTGTCTTTTGCTTGGCGTTGTTCTCAAATTGGAATGTAAACACTATACTTTCGGTGGAAATTGAACGCCTGTGTTAACGACTTGAATGGCTTGTTCAGGTTTGAAACTCCACATAATGATTAAACGATGGTTCAACTTGTTTTAGTACGAATTTCAGAGAAATACAAGAATATTGCGTTATTTAATAAAAGTTCTAAATCCTATATGCTACTTATGTGCAATGAGCAAACAGAGAATATTTTTTTCTGCAAAAATTTCAGCATTATGTAAATTTAGTAATAAAATATTTTGTGGTTATTTTTCCTCCGAACATTGAGTTTTCTTAGTAAATGTTTTGTAGTGAGTTCCCAAAAATGCAACTCAGTATCCGTAAGATTTATATTTACTTAAATTTTAGTGAACTTGAGATGTCTTACATCCGATAGTACTGTGATTTCAATCGTTATATTTATACCTAAGGATGGTAATGTTCGTATGTACAAGAGCGTAAGAGCCTAGTTTAAGGTAGCATCCTTACACTTTGTGATATGATCTGAATATTAGCCAATGATCCTACGTTCCTTTTCCGGATTATTCCTCAGCATTATAAATTTAATTTCCTTGCTTTGTGGGGATAACTTTTGTTGACAGATTAAGTTAGGTTAAGTTCTATTATGTTTGCCTCCTTCTCATATCACATTGGACTGGGGTTGATGTCTATTGTAGGAACGCTGGTATGGAGATCAGAGTGTGTGTGTTATCAGCTGCCTGTGGATAAGCATGCGTAAAATAGTTAAAGTGTGGCCCGCGAATGTGGAGTTCGTACCATTGTGTACGGAACACAGGTATTTCAGTGTAAGGCACTGACGACGGTATAATATATTATGTAGGGAGATGATCGCGACTCCTACCATATATGTCAGCGTTTTTTTTTTACATATTCTAGTGTATGGAATAGATGGGTAGTTCAGCCGGTCTGCAAACTCTGAAAGGTGTTCTTCATATGGGGGCAGCTCTGTATTAAACAATATTTCGACTTCGACTTTGAGTTTCGAGGATTGGCACGTCTGGTCACCCATGACATCCTCGTCTTGACCCTGAGTAGTTCCTGCGTGTTAGCATTTTCCGTAACTTCTTTCTTACTTCAACCGGCGGTGCATTGGGACATGAAAAGGAGCAAACTAATGAACAGTGTATACCTTCTTTCTTTTTTTGCATCGCGGTGTACCGCATAGTTCATGCCCTAGTGGAAATAACCCGGAATCTTCTTTCCAGACTTTGTGTCTGGAAGACGTTGACTTTATCGCTCGTCTGGGATAAAGAAATGTGAGAGGTTAGATAGTATTGGGCATATGCGTGTTCCTTTCTAACCTTATCATGGGCGACCCCCTTTCTTTAGTGTAAAATATTTTATTCTTTCCACGCCTTGCTTCTGGTTTCTTTGGCGCAAGGTATTTTGAATGGGATGTTACGTTTTAGTAGCATCACCAACCGAGATGGTAGCGAATGTCTTTTAGGAGAATCCAAAGCTTTAGTAACCCCCACGGAAATATGGATGATGTACACTAGGTAACACTCCGAAACTTGCTTATGGGCTTTAAGAGAATTGCAGAGATGCTACAGATATTTGTTGAACGTGTCTATCACACTGATAATCGGAAACTAAGAGTAAGAAAGCTGTCGCGAAATGATTTCTTTTTGTCTCTCAAAGACAACATTCTCACTTACAAGGTCCTTCTTACAAGACAGGAATTAGACCAGACGGGTTATGAAGTACGAGTACATGATTATCCAACTTATTCTCCATATATAGCCCAATCAGTCTATCGAATATTCTCTAGATTAAAAGTTCACTTAAAGACATGCACTTTTTTCAAGGTCTAAATTGGTTGCAAGATCCATATGATAAGCACATTTATTGACCCGTGATAATCTTAGGTAAACTTTATTTTATATGGGCCAGTCTATTAACTTTTGACTTTGGCCCGTCACGATTATCCGTCACGTTCTAGTTAAAATCGACACCCATGCCCATGACCCCGGGACCTTCGAGTCGTTGGCCTAATGCCTTAGACCGCACGGCTACTTGGTCGGCGCATTGACCTGTGAGACTATTGAATACACTGGTTTTGCTACGGGAATACCTACTACATTTACTGTTCGTTAGAACAGAAACGTTTCAAAACTCACTCGTATAGTGTCAATACATTATTATATGGTTAGAACTTTATCAGGCCCATTCGTTATCTATCTTAATATTGCAGTATTCACATTACTAATGTCAACTTTGTTTTCATATACTATTGCAAATTTCGTTCATTACTTATGTTTGTTACTTCTGAAGTATATGTGATCGTGTTTGTAACATGCAACATCTAGACACACTAAATAGGGCGTTAATAAATGTAATAGCTCATATATAGATCAATCAATCAATCAATTATCTCAGATGACGGGGAGTACACACAACCACATTGCCACCTGGTTCTAGATTTTCTTCTTTTCTACACCAACTAGCTCAATCGAACAGTTTGATCTCAGGAAATCTTTCCATATCACATCAGAGGAAGCAAGCGCCTAATACGACCTATAACGCAGCACATAAAGAACAAAACAAAAGCAAAGATAGAGGGAAAGTCAGAGGATAAGACGAAGGATAAGGAATATTGCGAAATACCTAAGATTAAGATAAATCAGAACAAAGGAAGAGAGGATACGATATTCTGATGAAGATAAACCAAAATGTAAGATAGAGGTGGAAGGAAGGTAAATAAAAATGTCAAAAGAGAGTTGACAATGTTATTTTTATTTCCTCGACCCACTTGGTTTAAGAAAGGCCAGAGTTTATGAGTATCTTACTTTTCGTTTTCTCTGCATAAAAAGTCTTTATCAACTCTGAAAGATCCTTGTGTATTGGACGGCAGTAATATTCTGACAATCTTCGCAATATCTTGTTTTCCTGAGATGACTCTATCTTCTTTAAGCTCAAAAGTATCTCCCAACCTTCCGCTCAAAGTCCTCTTCTGCTTCCCATCTGTATCTACTTTTTCCGGCATATGCTTTATCATCTCTTTCTCTATATAACAATATTAGAGAAAAGCTTTAAGGAAATTTTGCTCTTTCACTGATGGTAGCTTAATACTGTCTTATCGTACATAATATCATACACGATTCGGTTGCCTTTACTCGAAAACGTTCTCAGAGTTTTATTAGTTCCGCCGTGAGGTGTAATCACTCCCAGGGCCGGATTTACCCATAGGCCCACTGGACCCGGGCCTAGGGGTGCAAATTTCACAGGGGCGCACTGCCGCACTTTACAAGAAAAAAATAGAATTAGCTATTTAGGCTAAAACCAGAGACGAAAACAATATTTAGCAACAAACTTTAAAAATCATGTAGGGAGAGCGCCAAACATCGTCACTTTAGAATCGCATGATCCCTTGTAAACAGCTTACTTCAGGTAATTTAAAGTTAGGTTAATTTACATTAGAAATAGTCAAACAAAGATTAGTGCTTAAATTAGAATAATTATATATTCCTTTGTACACATCAATAATCATTTTATTCAATGTCACATATAGGGCGTCGCTGTCATCTATACCCCTGGTAAGGGCAACAGGTACTTTGTGTTAACGACTCGATATGCATGAAGGCGTAATTTACACTAATTTTTGTACTGGAGGAAAACTAAAGTGTCTTTTCCGGTCCGCAATGGGTAGGCATCGTTCATTCGAATCCTTCTGCCGATCGTGCCGACTGACATTTCGCAGAGTTTCCTTCAGTTTCACCAGACGAACGTCAGGATGGTAGCTTAACTAAGACACCGGCCACTTCAATACCAGACCCTATCCTGGTCCGATCCAAAGATGGATTTAAACACCTTATTAATTGAAAAATATCTTAACCTGTCTTTTATGACAAGAAGCAAGCCGTAATTCTCTTCCTAACTTGACTTTATATCTTCAGAAGATGAATATTTCAGGAGATGGTGTTTAAAATTCAAAGAGCTGCCCACGTATTCAGTGTAGCAAGTGAGTATTTTCTAACTTTGTAATTGCTAGTTTTTTTAAAAGTAACGTATTGGTGGGTGGACCGATATACAGACCGACAGATAACGGTACATTGCAGGGTTCAATTCTGTAAATCTACATTTCTTTTTTCCTAGATATAGGGAAGTGACAAATAGCATGAATCGATAACTGTTAAATAGCGAGGAGAAAAGTTATGATTTAACCATAATAATATAATATAAGTGTCTTGTGTGCTCTGTGTTTTGTACTGCAATTTAATTTTTTTAGATTTTTAAACTTTATAAATGTATTTACAAAATTTTAGTGTTTTTTATTGTAATTGTTAATTTTTTAGATTTCTTTTGAAAATTTATAAATGTATTTAGAAAACTTTAAAGTTTTGTATTGTTGTTATTAATTTTTTTCCTCTCGAAAACTATAAACGTATTTAGGAAATTTTAGTGTTCGTAACTGTTAAAATTGTAAATTTATCACGAAATTGCAATGTGCCGTTTACCATATTGCCAAAGTAAAAGCCAAAAACGGCTGAAGATAGGATTCTTCTTAAATCTGCATAAAAACCGTAAACAAAATGTAATAACATAACAATATTGCAAATAATAAAATTGAGAAATAATTTGTTTTACCTTCTTGTTCAGTGTGATTAAAATATGCACATAAGCTATTTATCAATTCCGCACAAAACAACACAATACAGTGTCAAAATAATACCATTGAAAAGTTGGCTGAATTGAAGATTAGGATTGTAACCGTGGCTACTCTTCAGAAACAGGTAGCGTTTCTGTGGCACATGTTGTGTGCAAATTTAAGATAAAACAAACTAATTAATACAGACATGTTTTGTTGTACAGCTATTGTTTGCTGTCTACAGTGACATAGTGAGCAATAAAAATACCACTGCCGTATAAAGGATAATAAACACGAAAATTCGGAGACAACACGAACAAGAGCTACAGAAGCTGTAAAATTATAATAATTATTTCATTGCTATGACCGTTTAAGAAGAAAATAAACCATCAACATTTTACAGGCAACATACTATGTTCATAATAAATTTCTTTTTAAAAAATTAGACAATTAAAGGAAGTCAGCGTATTTCTCTAAGTTTTTTGAAGTTGCGTAACTTTTCCCTATTGACATTAGTTCATTAACATCCAACTGACTTTCGGCTCCATTTAATAATCTCAGTCTATGTGTATAGAGACATAACTCCATATACGTATATGTGTCACAACCATATACGTATATGTATATACACAAGCGGTACAGAGATTTTTTAAATATTTTTTTTTCAGTGATTTTCCTAATCTCCAACCTAGAATCCCATTCACACAAAATGCATTTCTTTCCTTTCCTGTAGAAACACACAAGCGTTTCCTAGCAACTGTTCGTTAGAATAATGAAGTAAATAATGGTACTTTGAACGTATATAAAAATAGGGAAAAATAAAATATTCCTTTAGCAAATAAGGCAAAATTGTTCCTTCAAATAAAATCTCTGTAGTTTGCTACTGAACAAAAGTTCTTTTTTGAAAATGTTATTTTATAATTTGTAAATGAATAATGAAGTTTAAAACATATAGCATCTTTTTTCAAAACTTTATTGCGTCCTTTTCTTAACGTAATTTGTTATCTGAACAAACCAAGTATATCCTCTTTAAAGCATTTTATGTGTCAAGATTGTTTTATGGTATAAACTGTAGCAGCATTTTTCTTTCAAAATGCTGGCGTGTGATGTACGTAGGGAATACTGACAGTTTCTTTTTCTCTTATTTCGTTATTCTTTACAATTTGGTCGATATTATTCACCTTTGACCCGTTGCCAGCAAACGGAGAGAATGCGCGGCGTTGTATATGTAGAATTATTGGTCCTGCCATACACTCACACGTAACATTCATTACCTTAGTTTGAATTTGAATTTTATTTATGGCCTTCAGGCATCTAAGGCTCAGGCCGAACATAACTTCAGTCCTCCTATCTTTTGATCGTTTAAAGTAAATAAAAATAACGTCTACGAGTACATACAAATATAACAATATTTATTGCTTGTCATGGGCAACATTTGTTAAATAACGTATTTAGATTTTCCTATTGACACCAAGTCATTGATATATAATAGGTTTACGGAGTCATTTATTCAGGGTTTTCGCCAGGATTTTCAGTTTGGGAGGGTGTAAACTCAATATTGGGTGGATGTAAGTGAAGTTTTGTACGGTTTCTATCGATTTTTCACAGCAAAAATTTTAAAGTTGGGAGTGTTGTCGAGACTTTGGTGGTAAACACCCCCCAAAGGGTGGTCTGGCTGAATCACTGCATTTACTAATGTCACAGTACTCGTTACCTATATGTGCACAGAGTATTACATAACCACAGACACTTGTGTTAAAATAAGAGGAAGTATATCACCTTCATTCTTCTTTTGCTAAACTATTTAAAACCCTGTTTCGTTAACAGTTTCTAAATCTCTTTGTAACACCATCATCGATATCGTCATTAATGAACTCATCAGAGTTGACGTCACATCCTCTCTGTTACGGTGACAGCACTGTGCACCATATCCAACCAAAAATTTATAAGTACAGCTGTGTACACATATAAAGGTCTTGTAAAAATAAAGCGCAAATGCGAAGTAAATTTGAGTAGCAATTACCACCACTAAATGCAATATAGAATAATACGAAGCCCTAAAGGACAAAGGTTTACGTTATAAAAGGAAAGAAGAAAGTTGTATATATTCTCCAGACTGTACTGAACTGAGCGAGACACGTGTTGAGTGGGTAAATTATACGATTCATTCAATACTACCAAGCGACCGTATCTCAATTCTGAACTGATAGTGTTAGCTTCACATTCGGAAGGTCTTCGGTTTGACATTCAGTCCTGACTGACAAGGAACATACCCGAAGTCACACACTCAGATTTGAGTAAAACTTTCAGAGTTGATAGTTTTTTACGTGAAAAGAAATAGGGTGAGCTTCTACGTTGCGCAATTGCATCTTGAAGGAGCTAGGTGATTTCAAGTTCTGTGATTTCCTTATAAAATGTATTGGGTGATTCTAATGTGAACCATATCATTTCCACAGATCTGAAGCAACATGAATGTAACTATATCAAATGTGAATGAAACCAAGTACCGCATCTACATGCTCCGTCCGCCAAATTCTATGCGCCATCTTGAATTGAACTTATTTTTATCAAACGGCAATAGGGGGCAAATGACATACCATATACACCTGCAATTTTCTCAAAATGACACTGGTGACTTTAGTTCTACTGTATTTCTAACCGTTCTCAAGTTATTGTGTTATATTTTATGTTCGGTATAGGCCTATATTGAACTATCCCTAATTTCCACATAATTTCTACAGGTTATACAAAATATGAACGTATCCATATGCAATGTGAATGAGACCAAGTACTGCGTCTCTGAAACATGCTACTTGCTCCGTCCGCCATCTTGAATTCTACTTATTTTCTTCACGTAAGAGTAGGGGAAAATGAAATATCAAATCCTCAGGAACTCACTGATGCAATTTGTTTCACCGTATCTTTAATCATTCTCAAGTTATTACAAGCTAGTTTTAAAAAGTCGTTTTCAATTCCATAATCCTTGAGTTACGACCACCTCAAGGATTGTCTGTGACTCCCACGCACAAAGCGTTGGTATTCAATACACTTTCGCAAGCGTACACATGCAGCGGCTCGGGTTCGATTCTCATTCAGGATCCAATATTTTTAGAAAATATTTATTGATGCTAATTTTATTAAATAATAAAGTTACCTTACTCATTAAGTATTTATAAGTTTATGACATAACACACAGTAATGCCGAATAGGTGAGAGCGAATAAAGATGGATTAGTTAACTTTCAATGTTTTTTCGCTAATCACTGTCACTGGTGTAAATAAAGGTATATTCGTGATATTTGTCAGTAAGAGAAACACGTGGTGACATCTTTATCAGAAATAAAACAACAGACAATGTCGTGACTCCATGACGATAGTTATCGACAGAATTGTTGATCTAGATACTCACAAACTGTACAGCGAAATGAGGTGGAGCACCGTCCTGTGGAAGGAGTTGAGTGAAATCACAGCTTCATTTAAGGTAAATGGGAGGATTCAATCTTCCAGCGTGCGGAGACAACTATTCTGTATTACCAGATAAAGTATTGTCAAAAACACTGCACCAATTACTCGGCTATACCATATTCCACACCACACCAGAATTTTTCGTGTATCTTGCATTTTACCTGGTTGATACCAATTCGGATTAGTGTTAGACTTCTCTATTAGTAAATAAGGGACTTTATAACTAAAAATGATCTTTAATGCAAAAGTTTCATTATTCCAAAGTTGCTTCAGGGCCTCTCCCAAAACTGAAGACGCCAATGCGGATCATCCTCAATTCATGTAGCATTTACAGATTGTATGGGGGCCGTTTATGTTTGTAGAGAACACGAAGAACGTAGGTTTGACAGGTCACATTCTCATGATTTACATCGTGTGCTCTTCGTTCAGTTTTTAACAAGCGCTCTCAAAACCACCGCCTCCGCATAAGTTGCAATTTTAGACCATCCCGCGTTTCGGTTTATTACACCTACTTCCGGGTTGTCTAAATTTGTGAATGAGTTTTACCACTGCACTATGTTTAATAGGATGACTTTTGGGATATATGGATTTATTACCTTATCTGACAATATCTTATCTTATTTTGCCATTTTCGCCCATTATTACAGTACTATGGAATAAAAAACGACATTCTTTGTAATTTACTTGTAATAACTTGATAAAAGTTTAGTATACGGCAAAACGAATTACATCAGTGCGCTCCTGTGAAAATTGCAGATGAATTAGATATGTCACCTACCCCTATTCTTACTTGAAGAAAATTAGTAGAATCCAAGACGGTGCAATTACTGATGTCATTTACATTGAGTTATGTTCTGTACAACCCGTAGGAATTATATGGATAGTTTGATACATACTAAGTGTAAACTGTAACATGCAATAAGTTGAGAACAGTTAGAAATACAGTAAAACTAATGTTACCAGTGATATTTTCAGAAAATTGCAGATGTATTTGATATGTCACTCTCCGCTGTTGCAATTTTTTTTAAAAAAAAGTTGAATTCAAGATGGCAGACACAAGAGGGTGGACGGAGAAAGTAGCATGCATGAGAGATGTGGTACTTGGTTTCATTCACATTTGATATGATTACATTCAAATCTGTAGAAATGACGGTCCACTTTAGAATCACCCAATACATTTTACAAAGAAGTAACAAACCTTTCCAATCACTAGTTCCTTCTAGATGCAATCGCAAAACGTAGGAGCTCACCGTATGTTGTTTGTTCTATGCAGTGTTGGTCCAAAGCCGGTTTTACGAAGTGTTGGTCCTGCTGATGTTGGTTCAACGTCGTGTTGGTTGTACGCAGATACCCAAACAATAATTTAAGATAATTTTCATTATTATTTTAGGTTTTGTAACTCTAGAGCGTTGCCAATTTTATTGTTGATCGTATGCAGTGTTGGTACAATACCATGTTGGTTCAGCTCCGTGTTGGTTCAACGCCCAACGCCGTATTCGGCCAATACAGCGTTGGTCTTCGTCGGTGCCAATCCGCGCTTGTGTCTTCTTATAAAAACTTTTGTTACCTAATTATTGCAGTATTATCAAGATTCGTGTTTTCGTATTGGTCGTATGCCGCTTGGTCTAACAACGTGTTGGTTATACGCAGTTTTGGTTCTACGTAATGTTGGTGTAACGCAGTATTGGTCGAATGCTGTGTTGGTTCTGCGCATGTAACCCTTTCTTTTCACGTCGAAAACTACCAACTGTGAATGTTTCATTCAAATTGCGTGTGTGACTTCGGGTATGTTCCGTGTGAGATTTTTCCAGGAATTTCCCTCAGCCACTCGAATAATACTGGAATACTACTATCAGAACTGGCTCCTTGCCAATTTCCTTTCCACATCCTTTCCCCTACCCTATCCAATCCTGAACCAAAGATGCCTATCAACCATAAATTCATTCTGTAATATTTTCCCTCTTTCGATGAGAACTTTTGATTCGTTTCCAAACAATTCTGACGAATTTTAACGCCATTTGAATACTTACTTGCCATTCATAAACTCTCAGTGTTGCTACCATTCTGTTTTAAAAAAGTTCTAGTGATTGTCATGGCAACAAAGGGATGTAACGTCAAAACTTAGCTAGTTCATAGCGTCTTCGGAGTTACCAACAAAGGATGGGTGTCCATTTAGCCCTTGTCCGGCCCTAAGAATTGTTGAAAAACCAAATAGGTCCCATAAATTTAGTAATTGGTATTCTTTTTATTTTAGATCATTTGTTGTACAAGGATCCAACACTAATTTTATATACAGTATTACCATGATTATATGTTTCTTGTAGAAGCTTAAAGTTGGTTATTTTTAGAGTTTCGGCAAAAATAGCTTACTGGTAGCAAAAATTACTAAGGACGCTCGCTCTTAATGTCTTTCATACATAATTTTACTCGTCTTTGTACTATGAATATTGATATACGTATGGATTAAGATAATAATTTATGTCCCTTAGATACATTTGACTTTTGTAGAGTCAACGCTTGAAGTCCTTGAAGCTATTAAAGACATAGAAATCAATAGGATTATATCGCATTCCGGCCTTTCTGATAAAAAGGTTGTGGAGAGCTATTGAAATATCCTGTGGTATATATCGTTAATCTGGCTTTAAGTAGTGGCACTTTCCCAGGAGTTTGAAAAATAGATAAAATAACACGAATTCCAAAATTCAGGAGCACCTCAACTGTTGAAAAACAGACATATTTAAATTTTAAAGGTTTTGAAAGATCTTTGAGACTACTCTTTATAAGAGGATATTCCCTCATGTTGCATCCATTATTCCTCCTTACCAGCATGGATTTATGCCAAAGAGATCTATCATGTCGAACTTCATGAAGTGAATGTTATATATTGTTTATCGTTCGATATTCCGTTATAGGTCTCGGATCTAAGTCACAATAACTTGCCGTAATTTCTTGTTTACAGGGGGACGTAGCGTATAGAAATCCATTCGTCATTAAATGGACGACAACAGAAAAGCACTATTTGTACACATATTAACACACTTGGATTTACTTACTTTCTTTTCCCTGAAGAAACAACTCCTAAGAAATCCTTAATTCTTAACTACTAAATGAGGCCGGGCAAACGTGCTGCTTTAAGACATTGAAAATGAGAATGGACATTTTCCTAATTTTATTATAAAATGAACATCGTTCATAACAATTAACCTATCCATTTGATACACCAGAATTTAGAGTGTATCGAGCAATATGTTTTAGTTTATACTTTGCAATCAAGCCCTGTGTTTCACATACCTTTTCATATAAACACTTGAAAAGTCTCTATCTTCCCGTTTTCATGTAGAGAAGAAATGTTCCTTAATACTGTGAATAACTCACATATTCTTCTTCAACTAGCCTTTCGATTGACCACACATATACTAAAGTTCGAGATGGTAGTATAGTTCATTTTCGTTCTGATTTTCGAAGTTGTAACACACTAAGTAAAAAATACTAAGTTCACTTTTAATACACACGAGTTACTGGTAAACTAAACTGTTCGTTTTGATGTAGCCGGGTTGATGGTAAAACCAAGACTGGTCTTTCGATCCTAAATTCTCTCTGGTTTTATTGAATTTTGATTTTCGTGTCTTTCTCAGAATGAGCTCTAGGCTTCTAATGGGAGATAGTAAAATTCTTACTTTAGTCCTTGAATTCCCATAGTTCTGATGTAATATTCTTAAAGACCATATGTTTTCCATTTTACTTATAGCGTTACTCGTTTGTACATAGAATTAAATGTTCGTTTTATATACTTCGATTGCAGAGCTGATCTCTTACCTTTAATTACATTTGAATATTTTGAATTATATTTGTGATATACCTATTTCTCTCAACACTCCAAAATATATTGACTTTGTTAAAGCTTCTGATAGGGTCAAACATGATGTTCTCATGCAGAAAGTAGAATGTCTTAATGTTTCAACACGTGCCTTGTCACTTATGGATTCTTACATATGGATTAAAAATTGTGTATTACATGAATATTATAAGAATATTTTATAGAATAGTTTTGACTAACCCTCTGGTGTTCCTCAGGGATCTGAATTAGGCTCGTTATTGTTTTTATTATTGATCAATGATCTTCCGAGTTGTATACATACTTCAATATGTGCTGATGATCTTAAATTATTTATAGAAGTTGAAACCTACAAAGGCGAAATGTTGTTGCAGGCTGATATTGATGCTCTTTGCGATTAGCCTTTAAGTAATGGCTTAGGTGTTAACACTCTTAAACACGGAGTCATGAAATTTACTAAAAGGAATCCAATTCAATTTAGATTTAAAATGAATGATGCTGAGCTCCCAAGCAAGATCGTTGTTAAACTTTTTTCTAACTATTTTGACAGTACTAACAATTCACAAATACCTAGGATATATGTTGAACGGGGCTTTAAGAGAACTTGGTTTCATATGTTCATGCGACTTGCAAGGCACAAGTATCTCCAATGTTTTATTTGAGATCTGTGCTGTACCAAAACTTGACTTTGGAGATCTGGTATGGAATATAAATTGCAAGAATATGAATAAATCTACAAAGATAATCGAAATAAGATTTTTTAAAAAATGTGTTTGTTTATAAGTGCACAAGGTTTTGTCTAGCGAGAATTAGCTATGAAACAACAGTTACTAGCTAATACTCATTTTAAATCATATGAACACAGAAATACTTGCCGTCCGGTATATTGTGGCTCATTCCTAATTAAATTGTAAGTACCGTAACGTAAACCGAACTGTTACTCTGATTAACTTTTTCTCTGCATTAATATAAGTCTCATAGTAATTAGAAATCGACTTCAAATCAACAGAATCTGTACCACCTTAAGTAGTTAGTTAGGCAATAAAATTGATACAGATCTCTTTAATCTCTCTAATAATAAATGGAAGGATTTGTGAAATTTAACGTGAGTATAAATATTTGAGTTTTAGATTTTGATATGTTTCAGTATATATTTTTGTATCTTATCATATCGTTGTGTAGTAGGCCTATAAGCGATGTCTGAATTTACTGTAAAATTATAATTTCGTTATTATTGCATTTCTACATAATGTGCGTTACACTGTAACAGTCCATTATGTTATTCCCAAATAAATAAATAATATTTATATGGGATTAACAACACACAAGAGTAGTCACATATAAACAAGTAAGTTTAACAATGCTTAAAGAGCACGTGTTCATGAATCGCCACAAGATATCCAATATAGTAAAGGTCAGGGTACGAAGCCTTGATATCAGGCAATTACTCTTTCCTTACATTTCTTTTTCCATTAACGGAATTCACCCTTCAGACCGTAAGGAACATATTATAAAGGAAGGTCAAGTTTTCCTATTTTCTCTTTCATTCTATCATATCTCTGGGAAATTCCATTACGGTTTCTTCCCACATCTTCCAAAGAGACGTCTTTCAAACCGACTGACGGGGAGTTAGATGATTCTTTTCCAATATTCAATTAGATTTCACACGGCGAAAATCGTCTGGTAAATAAGTGAACTTTTTATGTTCGTGAAAAGAAAAGAGATCCTTTGTACACATCAAGTGCGTCAAGTTTTTATTATTTCTTGTAAACCTCTTCAGGCAAACACTCTATACTGTTTATGGCCTTAGAAAAAAGTAACTAAACATGTTGGAGGTATCGTATGTAGAAATAATAATAAGGAGAACGAGAAAACAGCCAAATTTAACTGTTTATTTGCTGGTTATGTTAATTACGTTTGGTTACATTGAGCGAACTTAACCAAACTAATCTTTCCGCTGCTTTATAGTATATGTAGGGCAATTCTTTTTAATCTGTCGTGAAAAGTACAAATTAAGATCTTTCTTGGAGTGGCGCCGACAGAAGGACAGAGTGCTCAAAATCAGGGTTATCCTTCCTAAACAAACCCTACTAGCTACGTACCTAACATACCGACCGATCTACCAAAAACGATGCATTGCTCTGGAACAGATTTTTTTTTTAAATATCAGCTGTATGTTTGTTAAAACGACACAAACATATCTAAAACAATAACAATACATTTTTAAAAGCTTGAAGCGCAATTTAACATTTACGGGAAAAATGAATTCTAGATTGTTTAACTAGCTTTCAGTAGTATTAATGAAGTAAACAATCTGCTATTTTAATTATTAACGAACTAATTATTCTGTGATGAAATCAAGGTCGATAATACGCTTGCGGGAAATAGAAAAGTAGTTAATTGAAAATGCTGAAAACGACCGAAATGTGAAACCAGATTTTTTGTGCTAGATACTAGCTCTACTGTTGCTACGTATGATGACCGTATTTTTGTTCTGTGTGATTCTGACCTTCATCAGAAATTACTTTGAAATTCGAGTTGATATTTCTTTGGACGGAATTGGAAAAGACGTAACACGAATTCCTGAAAAGAATTTGGTTTTGCTCTTTGGATTTCTTTTATTTTCTTAATATTTTTTCCTCGTTATCTTTTATTCTGTTTTATGGTATTCTCTAACGTCTGCAAATGAAAGGCAAATAAGAACGGTTTTCTCTGGAGACCTCCAAAGCTTTCGTTAAATAAAACATAGGTTGTTTTCTGTATGCATACGAATCAAATACAATTAAGTATTGTGTAAAGAGGTGCATGCAACTACTATTTAAATATAGATATTAACAGCAAACGGAAGATAAAGAGAACAGAATTGCGTTTATTCATATTTTATTGAACCCTAACAACCTCCATTAAAACAATTAAGAAACTGAGCAGAGGAGGGCACTTTTTTATTTATTTTCAGCTACATTATTGTTGTAACTAGCTGACATTTCCGCTCGTTGGAGCGAGGTCTAATTGAATTTGAAATTTAAGACCTTCAGGCAACTTTGGCTCAGGCCGACGAGGTCTGATGTGTTTCGTAAATACCCCTAAATGTACATATTTATACAATACATTATGTACAATCTTGGTAGGGTAAAATGAAGGACGTATGGAAAATTTGGAGCATACAAGTAGAAGGACGTGAATTTCAGAATGCGATATGTATTTGTTAGTCATTGGAAGTAATTTAGAAAATCAGTGTGTATATTGGGAGGAGTCGTAGCCTTTGGTCTTCCCCTGCTCAAGTGGAGTACACATGCGTAGCCGACACCGTTTGTATAGCGGACGAACATGCAAAAAAATGTACGTGTATATATATATATATGTATATATATATAAAGAATTTGAATTTTATGTAAAGGATTATGACTTGCCAGTGTTCATATATCAGTTCTAAACAAATCATGTCTGTTGTAATCGTTCCGAATGAAAACAAGATAGATCAAAGATAGCTAAGGTTCCAACTGGGGACTATATAAATTGAACCCCATCATTTCATTGTAGTCGTGCCTAATATATTCGGCTCTTTTGGATTACGAGTTAATATAAGTGTCCAGTTATCATGAAAGAATCAACGTTTCAATTAATGCTCGTACATCCTTTACATTTACTTTCTTAACGAGTAAACGACAAGGGATGTATCTTTACACAGTTTCTCTACATCACATGGCTTCTAGATCTAGACATGTAAGTCATAAGATAAAGATAAAATGAAATTTATGGACGGTAACAGCAACATGTAAGTCATGTTCTTAACATTTGCATTTACGTGGTCAATTAAGATCCATAGGCCATACGCTTCAGAATTCTGCTCTTAAGCTCAACAGGGACATACACTTTAAATCATACAAGGAAAGCCATAATGTGCTACCTATAATTTCCAACGTGGAAGTCCTGTGAAAACAAACTACTAACAACGCCGAAAGGTGATATGAACATATCGAAAATGTAGTCCTCTTCCTCCTTCTCTTCTATTATTAGATTCGTGTCAAAATCCGACATTTTATTTTATTTACCCTCTTGAATTTTATTTTAAGGCCTTTAGGCAGCTATGGCTCAGGTCGTATGGATGATGATGGGATGAATTGAAGGAATGAAGAAAGTGGGAGGAAACTGGAGTACCCCGAGAAAACCCACGCAAACAGTGTTTGTCCACCACAAAGCCCACATGGCATGAGCATTGAGCAGGGATCGATCCGACGGCCCCTAGCACCAGAAGTGAGCGCTCTACCAACTAAGCCACCGTGTCCTATATTTACCCATACACAGCAAGATCGTAATTTACTTGCAAAACTGGTGAAAAAACTCCAGAACGCATTATTTTGTTCTGTTCTCTAGCGATAACGATTGTTTTATAACAAAATTCCATGAAACAGAAATTCTATTAACTCTGGAAAATATTATAAAATTATACATTAGAGTTTCGTTACTGTACACGTAACCTAATCAAGACGAAAGTGGTATACAAATTCAGCACGAAATTTGTGACAGGTAACAATGTAGAATATAAAACGTCTTTTCCGAGAAAATGAACTACTTTCAAAAATACATTAAAAGTACAATTATTATTTTAATCCAATGTTCTAGATACATAATAAGCAATCTTCAAGCAGGCGCGTTGATAAGAGGAATGAGTTTGTATCTAAAGATTGGCATGAAAATGTAATCGAAAGGGCATATAAGACCGTCTATCTGCGTTATCATGATACAAAGTGAAAGAAGATGTTAAATTATTACATATTTCCATAAAGTAGTAATTATCTTCTACTGTTTATTGTATATTTTTGAAGTGGGTACAGTTTCTTTTTTTCTGGAAAAGTTATTTTAATTTTCGCTTCAAAGTTTTTCTTCTGAAGCCAGCAAACAAGGATTCTTTTGTGAATTTATTCTTCGAGATCAAACAATGTTCTTATTATTATATCATTTGGTTCTCAGAAGTTCAATTAGCAATTGCACACAATGAACAGGTATACGTTATTTTGCACTTCATGCGGATTTGGCAACATGTTTTGCATTCTGTTTAGAGTAATCTAAAGTGGTGTCTTTACCGCTCATGGAGAGAGAAAAAAAATAGCTAACAAGGTCTAGACTAGGAAAGCAAAGAAACAAGTATTAGGTTGGTGCAGTTGAAGTGTCCGGTTACACAACTGGTAGAACCACACACTTTGGATCACAATCAATGGTTGTTGATCAACCGAGATAACTGTGGATCGTTACAATCTCAGTACATCTAAAGACCAGATTGTGCTATCCAGTTCGTAGGTAGCTGTAACGTTTTTTTTAAGAGTGTCGTGTCATGGTGGAGAAAAAAGAACTGCAAGTGCTTTCCCTGTGTCAGTTTATACTGGAACATTCTGTACTATTTGACACAAATAATATTAACATCGTATTCGGAGTAGATGCAGCTAATAAATGAATCCTAGCTCGGTGGCTTGTGCAATTTCATTCTGGAAATACAATACTGAAAATTGTATGTGATAATCTCCGACTGAGAGCAGTTTCAGAAGTGCACCTGAAAAATACCGTCGAAATTGACCCACGACAAGTGTTACACATAATCTTAGTTGTTCAGCATCACAATACCTTATCATAGGCCACAAGAGATGACCACTGATCAACAAGGAACGTCGTCTTGGAGTATACAGTTCTCTTAGCCTGAAGAATAAACGGAAAGGATTTCTGTATCAAATTGTCACGTCTGATGAAAACTGGTGATGGTACGACGATCGAGAACAGTGAGCACAGTGAGTCGATAGGATGAACGTCCATGGCGCTGCGCAAACTCATCCTTTCACCCAAAAAAGGTGTTTCTGTTTGTGTGGCGATCTATTTTTGGAGTGATTCATGACTTTCTCTGTCATGACACGACAGAGTAATGTCGAGTAGTAGTAGAGTGCTGATCTTCATGAAATACCATTGGCTTGTCCTCAGGTATCCATCAGTGATCGATAAATACGACCTTCTCATGTTATACGGCAATGCACGCCCACACGTCGGACGAACGGCTGTGCAGACTACAGGGAATTACAGCATAAAGCCCTTCCCCACCTATATTCTTCAGATATCTATATTCCCCGGAAGAGAATTATCTTCTATCACCTTGATCACTATTTGGTTGAACAAGAATTCGCCAGTGACAAGGAGTTCAGCAATGTGCTTGACAATTTCTATGTATCACAGAATCCTTGCTTTATTTTCCGTGGAATCCAGTCGTTGGAAGAAAGATGGCAAAGAGACTACTTTGACTAACCAAGTCTTGTTGCTTGCATCTATTTAGCATTTATAAATTACATAAGCCGACCTGGTAGACGTGTGGATTGGGGCGCTAAGCCAGAGACTCGAAGGTCCCGGGTTCGAATCCCGGCTGGAGCTTGGAAGTGAATTTTAACTAGCATCGCATTCGTGACGGGCCGAAGTCAAAGTTACTGAAAGTGGCCCATACAAAATAAAGTTTACTAAGTAAGTGACATAAGCTCTGTGGTACATTTGAACTGCAGTAACCGGATATCTTTGAAACTCACGTATAGCAATTTCATCGCAGTTGAAAATATTTCGATAAAATACTCGTTTCTGCAATAAATATGAAATCCAAGCTTGTTTTCCATGCTGTTAAGCATGTTACAAAATTGGTTTTAAAATCATTAAAAAAATAATTCTTATTTATCGAAGTGAATAATGCAGTAATGTGGAGTTCCAGTTATTCAAGTTAAACGAGAATTAAATTAGATTTTACCTGGTTAACAATAAAGTCATGTTGAACACTTTCGTTTAACTGGTCATCGATGTTCATGAACAATGTCGCTAAAAGTGCCGCCAAAAGATTAACATTTGTCTTACAGCGACACACCTTTGTTTTGCACCAGTGGGTCTGCTCCATTATCTGATACATCTAAAGTACTGTAGGTAGACAATGACTTTGTTCTCGAGCTTTGACACTTGCTCGACCATCTCCAAGTTAAGATACCTATTGGAAGGACATAACGTCATAACCATACCCGGTCGAACACTGTTGAAAAATAATTGAGTCAAATTTCTAAATGAAAATTTCTAGTAACATTTGATATGACCCAATGATCTTATCATTACTCAATCAAAGGATTTAGGGCGTTAGGTTTAATCATGTAATGATTTCCTTGAATTAATATTTTTATTGTTTTTGTTTCTGGTTTAGAATCACTTACGATTGATCGAATATCGATGTATTCGTGTTTTCCGGGTTGCGTATGTATTTCTGATAGTTCACGAGAAGAACCAAAGATGACGCCACAGTTTTCATTGGGATTTTTAATTGATTGCAAGCTTCAAATGTTTTGTTTTTGAATATTGGCACTGAAATAGAAACTCTTAATTTGTGTAATTTTGTATAAAGTTATGCATGTTTAAAATAGTTATTTCCTGTAAAAGAAATTGTGCCGCAATGAAATGTATTGCAAAGGAACATAAGAAGCCATATTGGGTTTCTATAGTCAGAGATACCTCATGTAGAGACCTCTCTTTAATTAATAAATGTTTGAACTTGAAACTTTCCTTTTGTTTAATCGCATCAAGGAGAATTATTGATTAATCTTCTGACCGCTCAAAAACGCCGAAGCATTGATCAATAATAAACTCTACTCAATAATAATAACAATAATAACTCAATAATAATGTTCAATAATAGTCGTGAGTGGTGTACAGATTTGGGGCACTAAAGTTGACTATCCCGTCATTTAGCATATCACAGATTCAAGAACCGGACCATGACATGCCCTGAGATTTATACAAATGAAGGTGACTTTGTATAGAAGCGAACCCTGTCAAGATAGTGACCGCACAGCGACGACAAGAAGAAATGCTGGTTCGTGGGAGAAGTCTAGAAGAACCATTTCACATTGCTGACAAAAACGATAAACCCTTCGTGTTCAAGGAATATTTAAAGAAAGAATTTTCACAAATTTATTGATATTTTTGTTCTTTAACCTTTTTGACTACCTATAAAAGCACACTGGAGAATTATAGTGACTGAATTTACCCAAGAATAAAAAATAATTTTAGCTAAATGATTATTAAGAGAATCTAAATAGTAATCACAATATAAATCTGAATAATATTCCAGAAATTTCTAACTATTTTTCGTTTGAATATTTTTGGAAGCTGAAAGTTTGTGATTTTCGCCAGTTTGTGATTTCCATGGAGGTAGTGTCTGGATTATTTCCAAGAAAGATATGAAATTATGTAACAGTTTAATCTGTCTATGGATATCAAAGGGTTGCTTGTCTTCAGGCCATAGAAATCAAACTGCGTATTTCCTCCACCAATCAGATAATATCCTTTACCTAAGGATGTTTTATGGTGATCAGTACTGGACGGCTGAAAAGGTGTGTTGTGTTACCTAGCGTAACCGATGGCGCGCTATTACCAGATACAAATGTTTCAGTATGCAGCTTCAATATATCCTAACTAACTAACTCTATGGCTTATGGAACTCGCAAGTTCATCGCAGCAGCAAACGTTAGTCATTGAATTCTATCCTGGGCAACATCAAGCTATTTTCATAACGAACACCTACTTCTCGAAGATCTCTTCTAATATTGTCCTCCCAACGACGTATCGGTCTTCCCAATGGTCTCCTTCCATCCGGCCTTCCAACCAGGATATAATATAATCTTCGTTTCCCCCCCCCCATCCGAGCTACATGGCCTGCCCACCTTAGTCGTCGCGATTTCATTATTTTTACAACATCTGGTGAATCGTACAGTCCTTGGAGTCCTCCATTCTCCAGTCATCTCGTCCCGTTTCGGCCCGTATATCTTTACCAAAACCTTGTTTTCAAACACACGTAATTTATGTTCATCTGCTAGGGTCGTACTCCAACTTTCGCAACCGTAAAGTATTACCGGCAGAATAACCGTTCTGTATATTTTCAATTTCAACATTCTTGATATTAATCGCTAAGTTTCTGGACTAAATAGAAACATGCGTTGCCCTATACTAAACTACTTTTTATTTCTTCCGTTAACTCGTTTTTGCTTGTTACGTATGCTTCCAAGTATTTAAATTTGTTTACTTTCTCTATGTTCTAATTCTTAATTATTACGTACCCATTTCCGTTATTCCCTGTGCTTCGGATTGCTATCATGCATTTTGTTTTCTCTATGTTAACCTATCTCATCACACGCTTCACACGCAAAGTACACGATATTACTTTGTAGTGCCTCTTTATCTTCCCCTATTAAATCTACATCATCCGCATACACGAACATCAGATTCAAACCATTCAATGATAGTCCTTTTTGTCCCCTTTAATTTTAAAAATCACATATTCTAACGCAAAGTTAAACAGTAGTGGTAATAAGGCAACACCTTGTTTCAATCCGTTGCAAATCTTGAAATTATCTGACAAATTACCTATCCGTATTCTACTTATGGGGTCCCTGAGACACATCTTCACTAGTTGTACCATATTTTTCGGAATTCCAAATCGTATCAGGATACTGTATAACTTTTCCCTTTTGATAGAATAATATAAATAATAACAATAACCACTGGCGTTACAGACCTAAAGGTCCTGAGACTACCCCAACGCTATCTGTCCGCGGTTGGTGGAACTGCGTCCACCTGAGTAACGGCTGTGGGGTCAGCACTGCGCGTCACCATGACCACGAACAGGCGTCTCAGGGGCTTTCTAGACAAAATGGTCGTCAAGTCTTTACTCACGTGACTCCCCAGTTTGCCTCACGACACTGGGTGGACGCCGGAAAGTGGAGTGCTCCAGCCAGGAATTGAACCCGGTACCACGCGGACATGAGACCAACGCATTAACCACTAGACTATGGAGCCCCTGACAGAATCATATGCTTTCTTAAAATCAATGACTAGCTGGTGAACCGTCCCACTGTACTCCCATTTCTTCCCCAAAATTTGTCTCAAGGCGAAAATCTAGTCCAACGTGGATCTATTTCTTCTAAATCCACATTGGTGATCTCCAATTATTTCATCTACGTATACACTTAGGAGTGTTAACAGAATATTACTTAATACTTTGTAACAGGTTGGAAGTAACGTGATTCCGCGGTAATTGCTACAGTCCGATTTATCGTCTTTTTTGTAAATCAGAACTATTACTGAGGTTTTCCATTCCTTTGGAAGCTCCTTCTTTCTCCAAATAGCACTCATCAATTTATGTAGTTCTTTGATTAGTGCCGTTCCTCCCGCATTAATTAATTCGGCTAGAATATTCCTGGTAATTTGAAAGTTTTCAATTTCTTTATCAACGTTTCGATCTCGATCTCGCTAGGTTCGGGGTATTGATTTCAAATTCCTCTGTTTGTTCCCCGTTGTGTACATTAAGAAGTTTGTCGAAATATCTTTTCCACACATCGACAATTTTAGTCGGACCCGCATGAAGATCTCCATGTTCATTTCTAATCATTCCTAACCTCTGCTGGTAACTTTCTCTTAACGAGTTTACCCCTTTGTATAGATCTTGTATGTTATTTGTGTTGCCGTTTTTCTCTATGACATGAATATTCTGCGTAAGATATTCTCGCTTTTTGTTTCTGAACCCGCGTGTGGCGTTTCGTTTCGCCTTACTGTAGTGGTTTATATTTGCTTTGCTTTTATTACTTAGCCATCGTTTCCTGGCTTGTTTTCGTATTTCATGAAGCTTAAGGCATTTTTCATCAAACCAAGGCATTTTTGTTTTTGTGTTGTTTCTTCTCACCTACACGTTCCTTCGCTGCGCTGTTAACTTTTTCTCGAATTGCCTCCCACATCTTACATCAATTTCATTATTAATATCATCATTATTACTACCCGAGTCGGCTAGGATTTCGAACCCATTTGAGAGTTCGAGTTGGTAATCTGCTTTTATGCTCGGATTAACTCATCTTTTAACTTCGAATTGAAATTGTTTTGATCCTTTGCTTTCTCTGTTCGCGGTGCATAGTTTTTCCCTCACTTTTGTTATCAATAACTGATGGTCGGTGTCACCTTCCTCTCCTCTGTAAGGACTAACATCCATTGTATTGGTGTTTCTTTGTCTATCTACAAATACGTGATCGCTCTGGTTGAGCGTTTTGCCATCCGGAGATACCCACGTGTATTTTGTACGTATTTGTCCTGGAAGTGCTCTTTACGTGTAAGTTTTTCGAGATCGCGAAAGTTATCAGTCTTTCTTTATCCATTGTTTTTGGTGATTTCTTGAAGGCTGTATTTGCCTATAGTTGGTCTATATTTTTCCTCCCTCCCTAGCTTAGCGTTGAAATCACCCAACACAATTTTCGAATTATACTTCGGTAATCGGTCAATCAGCCTTTCTAACTCATCGTAGATATCTTTGTCGCTATCACCTCGGTCGGAGCATAGACATTGATTAAGACCGTGTTGCTCCAACGAGTAGGTATCGTAACGTACGATAGTCTTTCGTTGACGAACTCTATATTCGGAACCGCCTGAAGGATACTGTTCTTAATGAGGAATCATGTTCCGAAATCGTGAGACTGTGTTCCCTCGTAGTAGAAAGTGTACTTGCCCTGTCGGATGCTATCTTGACCCTCCCACCGAACTTCTTGTATCGCTCATGGGTAATTCCATGTGAAAACGACCAAACAGTGTTGTCACTACTGCTTTTCTTTTATGAAACTTGGCAGTGTGATTGGCTTGAATAAGAAACTGAGATTTCCCTAAAATTATTTTTTAATTACATAGTTTTTGTTTTACAGGGGTTCAAAATTTAGTGCTTAGCCACCATCTCGGATGATTTACTACTCTGCCTCAAGACCGAAAATAATTAATATATCCGGAAATGTTAGAGGTACGATGTCAAATTAAAGCTGTTGTAGTGGCCTTTCTAAACATGTAATTTGTTTCAGACTCATTCTCACTTAATTGTGCAAAAATGCAAAACCGGTCAAAATGTATGCAAACGTTTTTGATAACTTTCACCGTTCCATTTCCATAAAATAGGAATTTTTGGATTTTCAAAAATGCATATCAAATTAGGGATTCAAATATCAGCCTTCGTGTTCCGTATATATTAAACATACTTTGATTTGTAATACCTAAGAAAAAATGAACTTTGACATTCAATCTCTTCCGTGCGAAAAAGCACCCTGAAAACTGCAATTGTTTCTATGTCGACAAACATATTTGGTTACTATTTTGACCAGTTCGAGTACGCTGTTCATACACAGGACTAAAATTATTAAGCAGACTTTAAGGAAAAATAGTTTTTATTTGAATATTCTATGATAAACGAGTCCGGAGATATTGCATTTTCCGTAAATGTCTGCAAGCACAAATAGTGGCATGCGCTGCAATACAAAACTAGCCGCCATTAATTAATTAGTTGGGATAAATATAAAATAATACATGTTTTGAATTATTGTTATGCTAGGCTTATAAATATAATAAGAAAAGAAAGGCTCAAACAACCAAGCAGGATGATTTCACATGGATTGACCCGAATTACAGTTGCTTTTTTGACCAGTGATTACACTGCCTTAGCAGCAAATATATAATATTTTTATTTTTTCTTATTATAAGCAACAGTGTTATTAAGTAACATACCGAAGCTCATTTATCTGCGTACTACGCCAAATTAGGAACTAGAAGCGAAAGTTATAAAAAGCAGTTTGCATGCATTTTGAACAGTTTTGCATTTTGTTTGCACAATTATGTACAAATGAGGCTGAAACAAATTACATATTTAGAAAGACCATTACAACAGCTTTAATTTGATACCTGGTTCAACCTCGTACCTCTAATGTTTCCGGATAAATTAATTATTTCCGGTCTTTGAGGTAGAGTAGCAATTCACCAAAGATGGTAGCAAACCCTTAAATTTTGAACCCCTGTATAACCGAAACTATGCTATTCAAAAATTTATATCTTTGGGAAATCTCAGTTTCTCATTCGATTTAATAACACTACCAAGTTTCATCAAAATAGAAAAGTAGTAGCAAACCCATTTTTTTTATTTTATTTTTTTCATTTTTGGTCGTTTTGACATGGAATGACCCTAATACGAGGTCCAGCTCGTACTTCTCGGTCTCGCGTACCACCATTTGAAGAGCACCTGTTTAGTAATCCTGAGTAACAAAATGACGATTTTTTTTACTGGCCTAAAAAAAGCTATAAAAGATCTTATTTACGCTATCAGTAATATAAAGGAATTAGTATATTTAGTTAAAATGTCTTCTTTCTTTTCAATAAATATAGCTAAGATCCCCGCCCCCTTCATATGGTGACTTCTTAATTTGAGATACAAGACAAGAAAATGAATAATGTCATAGTTTTTTGTCATTGATCTTCAGAAAGCAGAAACTACTGATTCCATGTATTTGAAGTTGATATTAGTTCAATAAAAACTTATCGTTAGTTTACGGAAACTTCCCGGTTCTTACCTTTCAAACAAAATAGCTATCTTCTTCTGAGGGTTGTTGTCATGGATATTGTATTAAAGAACTTGTGAAACAGTGAAACAAGAGGAAAGTAGTAGGTAACGATGCTAACACATTAGAGTTTCTCAGGTTCCAATATCCCATGTTCCGTCCTGTGTAATTTTTTTCCTGAATAAACTTTTCGGAACGTTGAAAAAAAAAAAGTTTGTTTTCACGAATATAAAAGGTTGAAACTTATATCTTTTCGGAAGAGTTACCTAATAAGATGTTTATAGTTTCATGTTAACAATTTGATAGCGCTTAAGTTGATTTCTCTTCTATAGGGATTGCTTTTGGTTTTGGAAGTTACAAAATTGGCACGTTACTGTACGGAGGGTAAAATGAAAGGTATTAGTGTGATGGCAGCTCTGGAAGCTTATTGCATTCTGTTACCTATCTATTTCTTGATTCATCTACGGATTTTGCCAGGATCTTGACACTGTCACTCAATTAAGTTTAAGGTACAACTATAAATTTGTGGAGTGTTAAATACAATTCTAAATTTTTGGTTGTTAAATGTACACTATTTTCACGTTAAGGGGTTTAATTATTTAGAAAGTTAAGTTTGTGTAAAACGGTCTGTCATTATTTAAATCACCAATTTCAAGATTCAATATAACTTTGAGAAGATTTTTGTTTGAAATGATTTGCGTATGTATACGGCAATTTTATCATACAGTTCAAAATTTACATTTATTTTTAGTTATCTGTGCATGAACTCTATTATTATAGTTTCCACTGGAAACGAAGGAAGAATTGCTGAAATACAGATATACATGTCTGTCTGTCTCTCTCTTGCACATTCCTTGAGGAGATCTTATATTTCCGTTTTGTCCGTCCGGCTGTCCGCATCTATCGACTGGAAAAATACTAGGACTACGAAGATGGTTGAGGTGTCATTAGAAAGGTCTCGGAGAAGCATGTTTAAACTCATATAGATCATCCAGATCAGATGAGCGGGTCCCGAGATATAGAAGAATATTTCCCCATAGTAACTAATGGGGAGAATTGGCATCTTTAACTCAGGAACTACTAGGGCTACGAAAATTTGCATAAGCATTACTCGACATTAATAGACAAATATTGAGGGTGTCCTAGTTCCCATACATCCGAGCTTTCAGTGTTGCCAACGTACTTAAAAAATCATTTTTTCATGGCATGGCATAAATATTATACCTCTCTCTCTTTCTCGAACATACTCACACACACACACAGAAGAACATTAGTGTTGGTGTTCGTATTCCTAAGCAACCCAATTCAAAGTGTTATCAACGTTTAAAGAAACGAATGTTTGTGTTTCTGAATGATATCAAGGGACCGGACGCTAACTTTTTTAACTTCTAGTGGCATTAAACCAATTTTACACTGAAGGATGATTCCGAGAATTTAAAACATAAAAAATTACACCTTTGTGCTAATTTCTTCAGAAATATGTTTAGTTGTATGCACAAGGAATGTAGACAGAAGGTGAATTTGATGTCTTTGTGAAGAAAACTTTAGAACACTTTTTGTACACTTAGTCTAGAACTCTTCTTACACATTTTAAGTACATGTTCGGATAGAATCCAGATAATTCACTTTTTTCAAACAAACGTTTTTTGAATATATAACGAGAAAAATGACACATTTACAATGTTCTCTTTGTTAACTTGATTAAAGCAATGTTATCGCCCAGACGAACTTGATTCTGTTCCTCTTTCCTTACCATCTTTTTACCTCTTTTGTAGATATGCAAACGTTTAATAAATATACTATAACTTGTTTAAGAGATGTACAAAAAGTGTTGGAACAGAAATAATATTATAAGTGTAAAATTATACATGTGATCATAAGTGAAGATATTTGTGGTGTACAAAATATTCACTCTTATGAAAAGGAGGGAGTGCACCTTTTTCTTCCGTGAAAACAAAGTACCGTTTTTATTTCAATTTGAGAAAATACCGTTTAGAAAAATAAAAAAATACCGTTTTCTACCGTTTAGAAAAATAAACAATATTTTAATCTCCTTTCCTGATAATTTACACATTTTTTACTGCTATTTTCAAAACTTAAGACAAAAGAACACATTTTCAAAGACATAGGTGTACTTTCAAATGTATCTACGATTTTGAATCAAGTTAGTAGACCACAATGTAACTTTTTTCCTATAAAGTCATGTTCATTAATCACATTCGATTGAAAGATAGATGTATTGTCAGTTCTTAGGAAATCAGAAAATATGGTAGATAATGCAGTTGCACGAAGTTTGGGTTGTGGAAAGTAGTCAAAATAATACTCAAGGAAAAGAAGAAAATGTTGCAGCATCATTTAGAGCAGTATAATTCTTGAAAGAAGAGGAGGGAAGAGTATTCTGAAATATAGAGAGCTCTTTTTCAGTACAGAAAATATATAATTAAATTCTGAAGGTTTGGACTCAAGTATAATCATAAACTTTTTCATGACATGTGTGAGGTTTATTTTTGTCACAAGAGTACATATAAAAACTTTGTTACAGTTCTCAGTTGATTTGACATTTTGAAATTACGATGCGGACTCGCAGAACGCAGAAACTGCGTGTTAAAATCGATTTTTCAGTCAGCTTTTGTTGTAGTGCTTTGAAGTCAAGAGAGCAGAAATTTACAGCAGCTAAAATGTGAAACCGAGTGGAGGAGGTCCCATTGCTGACTATTTAATTGCTCCGTTGCTCATTCGTCAATTCCCACTTCTTTACTCGAAGAGCGAGAGATAAACAAACAGGAATAGCAGGTTCATGCTGTTTATTTGGGACGACAACATAACGAATAGGGAAGTACTGAAGATGTAAACATATTTATATTTACTGAGTATATGTGCTTGTTGGTGTAGCAGGAGGCAAGAGAGATTTAATTTCAATTAATAATTAACTTCTGAATACGGAAAGTGATTTCAAGATTGCTGTAATAACATAAAATTAAATACAATCAAATGACCAAAAGGTTATGTTGAAATAACATAGTGATTAATAACATACCAAAATCCCTAAGGAACCGTTATACTGTATGTACGTACAAAGAGAATGTGTACAGCTGTTTTCAGCTCCTAATGCAGGTGACTTGGTGATCAAACCGCGAACTAACGTATCTACAGACTGGAACTCAGTATCCAGTATCCACAGACTGGATGCAGCCGAAGAAGTTTCGTACTATATCTAGCACTATATCGTGAATTATTATACAAAGGCTTTGTTACGTAGCGTCCTCTGTCCTCCTGCTTAATCTCCGAGTTTCGAAAGAATAAAAAAATTGAAAGGAAATCCGATTATTATAGTGTTTTTTACACTGTTTTGACCAAAGTGTTGAAAAATTGTGAAAAGAGCATTGAAGTATCTGTTTTCCGATGCCCTTTTGTGACCTATTGCTTCGGAGATTAGGAAAACAAGGAATGAGAATAGACGCACACACACAAAATGATAACGAACAGAAAAATAGGGATAAAATATGGTTAGGCTTGTCTTTTAATGTCTTTGTTTTCTTACATGTAAACAGTTGGTAGAAAAACACGAAGTCAGTTATTCTCTAGTTCGGGTTAACCAACGGAATACTACATTAAACGTTATTCTGTCATCAGCAACTGATTTTCATTCGGGAAGAGGACGGTTTGAGTGCATCAGGACCAGGAATCTGCCATTATTTTTATTTTGAGGAAAAGTAAAGCCAAGAAAAATTTAGGAGGAGTGAGTAAATTGTTTTTAGGGTTGAAACCGATTTTTAAAAGTAAAAAATTTAAAATTGGGGTGTGTTCGTTGATTTCGAGGGGTGACACCCTCATTGAGGTGTTTGGCGAAATACCTGATCAGATCTTAGTTGGCGGGCGCGAGAACAAGCAGTGTTGGACTGCTAGGATATTCCATGTTTGCATGTACTGAAGTGTACAGAAATGCGAAAAGAAACGTGTAATTCTTTTATATTCAGTGCAATAACGAAGAAGGTATTTAATTTAATATTAAATAGTCATCATCATTAACGAACGGCTGTAGTGTAGCCGAACGACCGTAGCTCAGTTAGTAGAGCGTTGGTTTATTAATCAGAACGTCCTGGAAACGTCCCAGCGGCCGCCCATTTTGACTGTTTCCAGAATTTTTCTCTATACCAGGCAAATGCCGTGATGGTACTTACAAACTAGAACTTGACCGACTACCTTCAAACAACATCTCCACACTCTATCCTGGTCTCGTTATAATGCTCACGTTAATGAAGGTCAGTATTAACACTAAGTTCATTAGAATGTACCGTCACTGTCTTGTGCACGCTAGTATTAGCAGTATACATAACAAAGATGACAATATCGGGTTATTGATCATTATAATGTGTTTACTTATAACCTTTAAGTATCTCTGACTCAGGCTGAGGTAGAGTAGGAGAGAGGATTAGAAAGGTAGAGGACCTTACTAAAAGTTCTATCCTGGCATTTGCCTGGTGAAGCTGAGGGAAACATTGGAAAAACTCAGTCAGGATGATCGGCCGCGGGTTTCGAACTGCGAGTCAACTGAGTTGGTGTGAGTGTATAACTGTCTCTATAGATTTTGTCCCGATTACGGTCTGAACCTCAGATGCCTGAAACTGATGTAGCCACGGGGGTACAGAGGGGGCGTGCCCTCGAAATTGTGTGCGCGTGTGTCCCAAATGAAAATTGGGATAATACAGTGAATGTATTAAGTTTCAGGCACATTGTACACGAGACCTGTGGATCAGTCCATGTGAAATCATCTAATTTGGCTGTTCAACTCCTTTAAAAAATATATATATTTTTAATATTTATGTCCCTTATATAAGAATAGTTGAAAATTAATATTTTATTTTTATATCAATCAATTAATCGCAGCTATTTTTTGTATTGCGGCGCATGCCAAAAATTGTGTTAGCAAACATTTATGGAAAATATACTATGTGCGAACTCGTTTATTCAAACAAAACATATTCTTTCCTTTTAAAAGTCGCTTGATAATTTTAGTACACTGCATGAAAAACCTAGAACGTAATCGAACTTGTCAAAATGGTATCCAAATATGATTTTGAAATAGAAACAATTCCATTTTCAGTGCGCTTTGTCACCCGGATGAGATTGAATATCAAAGTCGATTTTTGTGCACTATTAACATATGAAAGTATGTTGAAGGTTAATATTTGCTTCCTTAATTTTTTACGAATTTTTGAAAATCCAAAAATTCCTATTTTTTTGTATATTGGAGGTCCAATATCTCTGGTGGATCAAAATATAAAAATCTAATTTCTTCACACGCTATACATTTACGTTAATAGAAACTATGGTAAAAAAAGTGAACTTTGATATTTGGTTTGAAGGTAGCTACAAATTTGGTGCAAATTAGGCAGTAAATAATGCCCGTGCGCGCTATGGTATGAATACTGGATATTCTTATGTCTTATGGAAGACCAGATATGTCTATATTTTTACACATTAGGCACTTATCTCAGGAGAAGCTAAGGTAGAAATTTTAACTTGGATATTTGAGTTTGAAAAGAGTTGCAAATTTGCAAATTGGTGGGTGAATAATGCTCGTACGTGCTTTGTTAAATGTTATGTTACCACCAGAGTGCCCAAGAAAGATTGAATAATGGTCGTGCGTGCTTTGGTAAATGTTATATTACCACCAGGGTGTCCCAAAAAGATGTGAATACGTAAAGCAGATCCTCAAATATCGTTGTAAGAGAGCTTATTTTATATATATCCAGTGTTAAGTTGGTAACATGGCTGCTCCGTATTTTCAGTCTGTCTTTTTCATTTCATTATGCAACCAAGACTTTGGCAAAGCGTCGCCACCTTTCTATGTGTGTGTATGAAGCGTTTATACAGTTAATACTTAAGCATTTCAATTATCATTACAGTAGTAAAATCATAACCCTGATGGTAATAAAGAATATTTCTTTTCAGAACCATTCTTTATACGAGTTACTAAAGCACGCACGAGCATAATTATTCATCGCAAATTTGCAAACCTGTAACTTCCTTCAAATTCAAACATCAAAGTTGAAATTTTCACCGTAGTTGCTCCTGCTTTAAATTGTTGAAAAATTTGATATTTAAGTGCCTTAAGTGTATAAATTGTTGAAAAATTAGATATTTAAGTGCTCTCTCTCAAGAAAGGATCTTCAAGTCCCTACCAAAGATTGCACTAGCATCATTCAACAATTTGCAAATTTGTAACTCTCCAAATTCAAATATCAATGTTCAAATTTCTACCATAGTTTCTTCTGACATAAATTTATAACGTGCGAAAAATTATATTTTTATATTTTGTCGCACCAGAAAATGCGAATTTTTGGATTTTCAAAAATTCATAAAATATTAAAGAAGAATATATATACATTCATATTCTGTATAAATTCAATATACTTTGATATGTAATAGTGTACAAGAAATCGACTTTAGTAAGGTATTCAATCCCTTTTCGGCGAAATCGAAGTGCCCTGAAAACTAGAATTGTTTCTATTTTGACAATCACAATTGAATGTCACTTTTACCAGTTCGATTACGTTTTATGTTTTTCATGCAGAGGGATAAAATTATCAAGCAGATAGTGTTTGAAGGAATGGTTTTTGTTTGAATATCCTATGACAAACCAGTCCGCAGATATTACATTTCCGCTTCTCTAATATCATTTTCAATTCTACCCAAAACGTCACTGTTAATGGTTATTAAGTACCAGAGATCGGCTTTATCTTAGATGGGTGGTGTGTAGTGAAGCAAAAAAGGGATACCTATTAATGCACTTTTTTCCTTAACGGGTTTTCGATAAAAAATATTACTTGTATGGGAATTAACATATGTATGCAGTTTACATAGAGCACATCAGGGACACACATTATTTACATATTACTTGTTTCGAAATCTGGGACAGTCTGTTTATTTTATTTTCTAGTAAAATTTCGGGATATTTTTATGTATATCTTGTTACAACGTTTTCTTCCAAATGCTTATAAAATAAGGAAAGTTACAAATGTTCACTTCTTTATCTCGTACAGATCCTAAGAAGGACATTCTTATTATTTACGTTTTATTTTAAAAAAAAGTAGTAAAACTAATTATACCATAAATCTTGTATCTGACTCAAAGATGCAGAACTTCAATGTAGTTTTCTTCTTATTAGAAAATGCTGCCTGAACCAACAGTTATTGGCAACTGAAAATATGTATTCAACGTTAGACTACTTTTTCCTAATCTCTATCCTGTATCCAAAATGTTAACACTTTTATTGAGCCATAACTTATGAATTTGTAGTCTTGACCACCATAACTTTGTCAAACGTCCCACCTCACAATAGCTTACCAAGTCTCCGTCTCAGGTTTGAAGCAACTCTTGTGAGCTTTCTAGGAAATCAAGAGTTATGGAGAGCAGGGAGACCTACCGAATGAAGGTGGCTTAAGCTTAAGTTTAATATTCTTTTAAACAAGAAACCAGAAACAACCACACATTGTGAACTAAGTATAAAGCCATTAATTCTACGTGTATCTAAAGTAAATCATGTCATAGCGTGGTTGAAAATGTCATCAAAGTTAGTACATTTACTGTCAAGGGAAAGGGAAACCTCAAATTATTTCACTCATGAATTATTCATCAGCCAGTTTAAGCTTTGTTCAACGGTCCTTAACCAGCGAAAGTTATTAATTCAGAAGGATAGAAATTCTAAGTTACTGACAATTCTGGGAATATATTAATGCTTATTTGCTGGCTACTTAGTTTATTTGTTTGTTTTTTAATTTATTTCCTTTAAATTCCGTTTTGGTTTCTTTATTTCTTCCTTCCTTCCCTCCATTCTTTATGTTATCCGCATTCTTTCTTTGAATTTTTCTTTTTAATTATTCTCTTTTCCTTTCTTTTATTTCTTCCTTCCTTCCTTTCCCAAGTCTTTCTTTCTTTTCTTCACTTTCTTACTTTTCTTTTTCTCTACGATTCTTTCTTTTGTTTAATTTTCTTTCTTTTTCTTAATTTTCTTTCTATCTTTAATTTTTATTTCACATTGTCCTTCCTTTTCTTTTTTTCTGTATTTGTCTTCCATTTCTTTCTTCTTCTTCTTTCTCGGTTTCCTCATTTCCTTCCTTTCTCCTTCCATTCTGGCTTTCTTTTTCTTTATCTCCTCCCCCTTTCCTTCTTTCTTCCTTTTCATTCTGTCATTCAATTTCTTACTTTATATCTTTCTTAGCATTTTCTTTCTTTCTTTATGATGCTTTCTTCTGTTCTTTATTTTTGTTCCTTACTTCCAAGACTTTTTCATCGTTTCCTCCTTCGTTATTGTTTATCTCTTCCTTCTTCTTTTTGTTTCTACTTACTTTCTAACTGTTTTTCCTTCTGTCTTCCTATACCTGTCTTCATATCTTTTCATTATCATTCACCCTTTTTCTTTCTTTCATGTGTTTTCCTTCCCTTTCTTTCATTCATACTCCAGTAGCACGTGCTTTCAACGTTGGTAAAACCGTTTAGACACGTATGTGCTACTGGGGACGATTTTCCTTCCCTTTCTTTCTTTTATTTGTTCCTTTTCCTATTCTTTCTTTCTTTCTTTCTTTCTGTCTCTCACATAAACACACAGAGAGACAGGCAATCACAGAATTTTGTTTTGTGTCTCTGTATGAATGTATGCCTATTATAAAATAATAAAAGTTGGTGTTGTAACTACATTGTAAAACAGCTTCTAAAATCGATTAGTTAAGTGATTAAATGATCCATAATGAAAGGTGATATACCCTATTTACATCCATAAGTCTAATTACACTGATCACCATTAAAAATGCAACACCAAGAAGGAGATATCAGATCATTGTAAAACTTGCAGAATATGTAGAACATGGAAAGATAAACAACTGATTAACACGACAGCTGCGTGACGCATCAGAGGCGCCTGGTGTGCCATCTAGGAACAGCAATCGGACGCAGACCAGAGAGCCACTGTACAGTGCTACACGACTGTTGGTCTGAGGTGAATGTGTGCATATGGTCAAAAGATACCTCGTCGTCGAATGCAGCCCGTTAAAATATAAATATAAAGATAAAGGTTATCTTCCTTTTATTTGAATATTACTCCGCTGCTGTGGATGCTATGAACGTATATGAAAAAGGAAGTCGATTTTAATCTTTCTCTTGTAGTCGTAGTAGTAGTAGATCAGCCTTCTGCTATTCTTCTTCATCTTAACATATAAACGAAGGACATATGGCTTCCACGTTATATCTTTGCTGTGATAAAAACCTAGCAACTTATTATCACTTTGACGATTGCAGTAACTGGACTCGTTGAGGAAAGCATAAAACTATTTTTTTTTCAAATAACACATTTTTCGCTATTCTTCTGTATAGAGTAGATGGACATTTTAAACATCTATAGAAAATAGAGACGTACAGGACGTGGATTGTTCTCCGGTGGTTGATCTTGAAGTACCCACAGTTAACCAGACTGTTTGCCAGTGAGTCTACAACAAAACCCATGAGCACCTTACCTGGAGAACTCATCTAAGGGCTTGAAAAGAATTAACAAGTGAAGACTTGTTTTACCATTGTAAATCTTTACTTATCTTCTTAGGATAAAAAATCCTCCTAACATATATTAATATGAACCGACTAACGAAGATTTAACATTACATTTCTCGGATCTGATGTACACTGTTTTTTTGCCCCTTGTTTTCAGGTCAAAGTGTTATGCCCTTTTAAGTACCTTGAAAGCTTATTACATAAGGACATTTATATATCTGAAGGTTTGTGTTTTGTCTCTGCAATACAACTAATATCTGAAACATTAATATGAACTGACAATTACAAACTAACATTTAATTTAAAAACAATTGATTTAAAAAAAATAAAAAGTACAATTTCCATTCATCATTAAAAAGTTGGTCTATTTAAAATTTCGCGCGTTTTTGTGCTGGCATCTAATGTTCTCTTTTATCATTACATTATGTACACGCTTTCTGCTCACTTGTATAGCATTTGAACAGTTTGCTTAATAATATATCTTTAATCTTATAATTTGTATATTAACTTAGCTTATAAGATGAGCAACGTATGGTATGGTCCACAATCATTATCATATGAGGTCGTGTTAGCGATCCGCTCCACCGTATTGAACGGGCTGCGTCTACAGTGCAGCGCAAAAAGACTCGATGGCTTCACGAAAACCGGATCCCAAAGACCGCGCCCGAACAGCCACATCTCGAACACTGGTGCCCGCACTGACAGGTGTTGCATATCGCCCAGTGCCCCCACGAACAGTTCTAGGTTTTCTGGCAGAGCGGGGCATATTTGCAAGGCGCCCTCGGCTTCTGCTGACTGCACAGCACACGTATGAGTGACTACAATGGTGTCGCGAACGTTGCACATGGAGTGCCGAATGAAGGACATCTTCTTTTCATACAAATCCCGCTTCTGTCTGCAGCATTATGAGGGCCACATCCATATCTGGTGGTACTGTGGCACTAGGCTGGGTGCCGGGTGTTATGGTGTTGGGCGCCACTCGATTCTGTACCCGTTCCTGTCTCCTACGCATTGACGGACATGTGACTAGCCAACGGTACATCGACAATGTTTTGGACCCGGTTGTGCTCTCTATAGTGCAGGCTGTGCCGGAGACCACATCCCAGCAGGATAACGCGCCATCGCATGTGGCACGTGATGTCCTAGCCTTCCTGGATGGACACAATATTCCCCTATTTTCTTGGCCGGCACTTTCACCTGATCTCTCGCAGATGAACACTTCTGGTTCATGATTGGACAACGCTTCTCACACCACCGCCCTCTTGCAGGTATAGTTCATGAGCTGTGTCATCTTGCCGAAGATGCATGGCTTTCCATGCCTCAGGAGAACATCCAAGGTCTCATCCTCTCTAGTGGGGCCACAGGCTACTGACCTTCGGCAGCTCTGGTTCGCTGTCACGTATCGCGCAAAGCGGTTACTTGTATTTTACGATACCTCTATGGCAAATTTGGAGCTGCTATTCTCTCTCCTTCTTGGTGTTGCATTTTTAATGGCTAGCAGTGTAAGTAGATATGACGATCCTTTCGTTATCCTTCCTGCTAACATCTTCAGGGGATCGTGTGTGATATTAACTTATAATTCCCACTATTGCAATTCAAGTTAACATCAAACTCAATTCTCTGACTATGTTAGGAAGAAGGCTAATTCTAATTAATTAAATACACAAAGAATATTCGAAAAGAGTTTTATTAATAAGATATCAGACGTACGTTGTGAAAGTCTTAAAACACGTATTAGACACACTCTTGTTATTGAAGTGTTAAGAATGATATTCTTCTTAACTCTGAAGGATTAATAATTTTTAGTAATAGTAAATTGTCAAACCCAGCATTTGCATTAGGATTGCAGCAATTTATAATCAGGCACAATTAAATTATTTCTGGTTTGAAGTACCGAACTACTATATTGGTTTTGTTTTCGATGTGCTCGATTTTCTTTTGTAGAACGCACGAGAATACCTGAAATGTTTTTTTTCGGATCAAAGTTTACTCCTATTTTCATCTTTCTCATCGCCTCATCATATCTCTCAACCTACCACAAATGCAGTAGACGAAAAAGAAAGAGGATACAAACATAATAAAAGAAAAAGAAGCGCCCTGTCTTTATATGGGAAGTTACAAAAAAAAGCGATTCTGGGAAGGTTGCCAGGTGAACTTTTTTTTTTTTTTTGCTTAAAGACTGAAATATCATTCTGACCCTGAAGCACTCGCTTCCTTACTTTCCTCTCATCTTCTACAACTTCTTTCTTGCTTCGTTTCCTTCCTTTGTATCTCTGACGGTAGAAGGTTGACGAACGCTTTTCGCCAGTGAGAGAGATGATCAAGGTTATTGATGATTTCCTCGCGGCCCTTTCGTTGCTTTCGGGGATAGACGGAAATGTGATCCTGGGACAGAGGGAAATATCTCGTGATGCTGGACTTTTTGCACAGCAATATAAAATATATATTTTCTAACAAAGAAAAAGAAATATCTTGAAAAATTACATACGGAAGAGAATTTATTTTATTTTCTGTACTAAGGGTACTATAGTTTTATGTTAACATTAAAGGCTGCACTGAGTGAATATTAGAAAGAAGTAGGATTTGGATAAAGAAATTGGGAATTTTAAATATGCTTTTCTAAGAAGCCTTAAAAATTTAGCTCCTACTTCCTTCAACAAGAACGTACACTCAGATTCATTAAAAATAATCGAGACAAAATCTTGTGAGCCCGACATTTATATAAACAGGCGCCACTGAAATCATACACGTTGGATATATGGAAAGATAAATTTAAAAATATATCGAATATCGATCTTTTTCTTTGCCACATTTTGCAGGTTGTCGGATGTGAAGTGCACCCATCAGCTATTTTTAAAAGTGCGCTTATCATACATTTGTAACTACCCTATTACCGTTTTGTTAGCTTCGATAATTCTTGATTCCCGATTATATAGGCCTGTAGTGTCTAAAAAAAAAAAAAAAAAAGGAAATGGAACAAAGTACGTATTTCTTAAATAGATTTTGATAAGCAATTGAGCATAGTTGAAGTGTTGACTTTGGACTGTTTCTGAAATTTGGAAATACAATTATGTTACAGGATGATGTACTATACAGTAATACGTGCATGCTGTCTGGAAGCGGGTGAAAAGTATTTATAAAACATTCTATACATGACGTATAAAGAGCATCAGGGATCAAAATAATTTTATGATAGGGTACATATGTGTAGAATATTTGGAGGTGGAAAATCTACAAATATGCTACTGCTGGGCAATGATAATAAATATATGTGGTTCATGAGGTACTTGTTTCGAAAAGTAGTGGTGAAGATATTGGTTGCAGGCTTCAGATCTGAAAGAAATACTGTTTAATGTGTAATAACTAATAAGGAAAGAGTTAAAACTCTGCTTTGCAATTCGGGACCAGACTGTTTCCAAGCATAGACTTAGTGTCCCGGTCCAAAGTTTGACCCGATAACTATTTTCGGCTCTGGTGCAAAATGTATTGAATTAGTTAATTAGCACCTTCCTTAAATTTTTCTGATTATCTGTGAAAGTAATTTTATATTGGGAAATGTTACCACAATTGAAGTAAGAAGCTCTAACAAGGAAACTTATTTTAAATTTAATGTTTACATTGCCGAATTTCGATTTCCTGGTATTTAGGGTTTGGAGACACCAATTCTGATTCATTAATAAATTAGTGCATAGCTTTTACGATATGAATGTTTAGAAGCTTCTAATGACTGTATGAATGAGATGGCATATTAATAAAACGGTAGATATACGAAAGTTATTGTGGCCACTTTTGAGATGTGAAACTAATCTTTCCATCTTCGTTAATCTAATTTGTAATGATTGAAAAAAAACGTATTGTTTTAATATGCTCCTTTTTACTATTATCTTAATAATTTAAACGATTAAAGGGTACCTGTTTTACGGTCGTCTCGCGATAGTAAATAATCCTGGAATAAACATTTGCTCTGGCGTCTATCATTCAACACTATTTCCATTTCCATTCTTATATATATCGCGGATTTGGCTCCTAAGGCCCATCCAAAGCGAATTCGTTATTTATTTGCTGTTTTTACTTGTTACGAAGCATTATAACTTACATATTAGGCACTTTACATTCAACACTAGCCAATCACTTTAGTTCGATAGCCGGAATAAAGTGAAAGTGGAATTCTTGTTTCTTATGAATGACATTTATTTTATTCTTGTATGCGTGTAATGTGAAAATGTGCACAAGTTAATGTATCTTGATACAGTGGACTCTCTTTAATTGGAACTCGAAGGGGATATTAAAAATGTTCGAATTATCTAAACTTCGAACTAACCAAAATATGAATTATTTAAGAAAATGAATAAAACAAGACTACTTACTAGTGTATAAACAAAAGTAATTAACATCCAGTGGACTTTACATTAAAAACTGCCGTATTTTGTGCGTGGCCTATAGTGCAAGCATAAAACAATATTTCTCTCGCAGTAGTTAAACTACCAGTAAAAGTTAAAAGTAATGTATTAATACCCACGATCACATAAATCTTAACAACATTAGCTACTTTGTGATTCTTGTCTGCTTCGGTTTGTTTATTTTTACACGCTTAACTAAATCTTTAGTGCAGGTAAAAAGATATTCAGAAGTTTTTCGTTCTTACAAAACATTGGCTAGTAGAGGAGAAGGTTTTACGGCATTCCGGTGCATGCAAAAGAGTAGAGAATCCCGTTTGATTGAGCAGGCGGTGAAGGCTGCATACAAAAAAACCTTCTCTAATGCTGTCTATGAATAGCTGTAACCAAACTGAAGTTGCATTCTTCTGTTTGCTATCTGACCATCACTAAAAGTCGTGAAGTGAGTGTTTGTGTCATTGGAATACACAAATATTTCCTTCCCTTTTGAATTTGTGAAATCGTGACTTCGAATTGTCCAAATGAAAGACTCGAAACTTGGAATTACATTTGAATTTTTAACATTGGTTTGAATAGGAATTTGAAGGGGAATAAACTTCTATTCGAATTACCCAATAATTCGAATTATCCAAGTTCGAATTATAGAGTGTCCACTCTAAATAATTTAGTAAAAGGGATACTCAATAAATGTTCGGAAAATATTAAGATAAATGAAGTCTTGATCAATGAAATGAAATAAATTAAAATGGAACTGAAAACATTTAAAATTGGAAAAGAAGTGTCATAAGCTCTGAGCTCTAATTTATCCTACTGGAACGCTCGATTACATAACGATTCAAATTATAATTATCTGAAGCCAGTCATTGAAGTAAGAGCTAACCTCATTTGATCACCTCCAGTTTAATCCGAAACTGAGCAAACCTTCTCTACAATTTTACGCTTCCTGTCGCTATGTGATCTGGTTTCAATATAGGGAATAATTCTTGTACATTACGTGAATATAATTTACCAGATGTGCACTGTCCAGTAAATGCATAACTCAGGAAATAAGACATAAGCTAAAACAGGGGCCACGCATCGGCAATAAACATGAAAACAGTTAGAAGTGAAAATTTGGTTCATTTTAAATTAAGCCGGAAACGGACAAACAAGGTTAAATATTTCTTCTTGCATCCAACTTTACAAACTGATGTTGGGCTCCTGAGCGTTTAACTATACCTCAATGTCCATAAGTAACTCGAGGAAGTTTCCAGATATATTTGTATTGTTTGTAACATATGTCAATTGTTGTTATTTATGTTGAATGTACTGTAATTTGCTGTAGTTTGTAGGGTACTGACTGATCTTTTAAGATTATCTTACCCGTTATTATAGACCAATCATAGTTGAGGATTATAGCTCCAGGAATTAGATTCTAATGTATAATTAAGTAGTTAAATATGCAAAATATTACCGCGAAGTCTTGAATGATCGTTGAGGTTGCACAAAAAATTTAATCCTGATAGTGTCTGTCTGTTAAAACTGCAAACTTAATCCACGATTGAACTTACACATCATAGATAAAATATTTATAGATATACAGGGTAAGTCAAAATGATGGACCCGATTTCATAAATTTATTTTGTGAAATATAGTGAACATATCTTAATGTGAGCTACGCGCAAGGAAAGGCAAAAATTCAAAGTTTTGTTGAGTTTAGTTTATGTCCCGCGTGGTTGCATTGTCTACCGCTACGCGGCGCTGGAAGCAGTTAACGAAAATGGCGCTGACTGGAGAGCAGAAATCGTTCTGTGTGCGGGATTACCATGTAAACAACTCTGTGATGAGTGTTCAACGGCATTTCCGTACCAAGTATGGCAGAGACCCACCTACTGGAAAAACCATTCGTACGTGGTATGAAAAATTCAGAGATACGGGCTGCATCTGTAAGCGAAAATCGACTGGCCGTCCTTCAGCTGAGGAAGAGACAGTGGAACGTGTTCGCGCCAGTTTTGTGCGGAGTCCACAGAAGTCTACCTACCGGGCAGCGAGGGAACTTGAAATGCCACAGAAAACTGTATGGCGAATTCTGCGGAAACGTTTACAAATGAAATCCTATCGCTTGCAACTGCTACAAGCCTTAAGAGACACTGATTATGCTGCTCGAGCGTCTTTCTGTGCTGATTTTCTCACGTTAATGGAAGAGGATGGGTTTCGCCGAAAGGTTACGTTACAGTGATGAAGCGGTGTTTCACCTTTCTGGGAATGTGAATAGACACAACGTAAGAATCTGGGGAACTGATAATTCCCACGCAGTTGTGGAACACCAACGCGATTCACCCAAGGTGAATGTGTTTTGTGCCATTTCCCCTGAAAAGATTTATGGGCCCTTTTTCTTCCTTGAACCTACTGTGACAGGACATGTTTTTCTTGATATGCTGCAACAATGGCTTCTTCCACAGCTCGAAGAGGATAGTGCAGATTTCATTCTTCAATTGGATGGTGCCCCTCCGCATTACCATGGCAGCGTTCGGGATCATCTCAATGAGGCATTGCCACAGCGCTGGATAGGCCGTGCATCTCAGGAGGATCGAGTTCTCATTCGTTGGCCACCTCGTTCCCCCGATCTGACCCCGTGTGATTTCTTTTTGTGGGGTTTCATAAAGGATCGTGTTTACGTACCACCACTTCCAACAACATCGGGTGACCTTCGCGCCCGCATCACAGCAGCCATTGCAGAGATTGACCGTGACACACTACACAAGGTTTGGCAGGAGATAGACTATCGGCTTGATGTGTGTCGTGTTACGCGAGGTGCTCACATAGAGCACTTGTGATGTGACTGAAAAAAACTTTGAGAGTTACCCTTCTTACCACATGTATTACATTCAGATATGTTCATTATATTTCACAAAATAAATTTATGAAATCGGGTACATCATTTTGACTTACCCTGTATATGTAGCAAATTGCCACATCACAAAAGCGAAATCGTCACATTTGGAACAAGATTTAAGGTACAAGAAAACTGAAAATTATACATCCTTTTATTCAAGTAGTTAACTGGCATCCCCAAAATACTAAAATCTTATGATTTTCTAGCATAATACCCGTTCTCTTCGTTGGAGCTTTTGAAAATAAAGAAAGGATTTATCACTTTTCGATCGGTCCTGTTTACATGGGTACAGCTTTGGATCTAATTATCACAGAACAATGAAAATGACCTGATTGACATCGTAATAGGCCACAGAATATATAATCCCCGTATACATCATGGTATAAATATAGAGATAAAAGAGAATTTTTTGTTGCAAAAATTCCCTCAATACTACCTGAATAATGCTAATAATTCTTCGATACTTGCAACTCTATAAAGATCATTCTCAAAGCAAGTTACTGAAAACACAGCAAGATAGGAAAATAACTAATAGATTGCCTTGCGAAATCCAGCCATCTATTATGTATAGTTTCTAGACAACGCAGTGAATCTTAATCTTAACATATTTAGAAACTACTCCATATCATTCATACCTGTCTTTTTCTTAAGACGACAAACACTGCACGAAAAACCACGTAACAAGTTTAAGTTTGGAAGGTGGATAACGGACCACAAGGGTGATTTATACGATGTGATCGTTTGTGATTTATACGATATAACCATTGTTCTTTATCTATTTCATAGCAAAAACATTAATTGAACGAATCCCTTTATTTTCAGTATGAACAGGAGCTATGCGACTGAATCAAATGAACCATGTAGAGGCTAAATTATATTTATTACTTCTTTAGAAACAATTTAAAAAGCACAAGGATTCCAATTTCTTTTTACTTTCTAACTTTTTATGCATATTTATATTATCTATGAAACTTGATTACACAGTTATTAACTTCTTTTTCAAAATTAGTAGTTCCTAACAGTTCCGATTCATTGCTCCAAATGACAGTGAATCGAATCTGTGGTATCACTTATTAACAAGGATGTTCTAATAGAGGATATGCGATGTTGCCAAGGACATGAAACCAAACGTCGAAGCTTAGTTCCGCCCAGTTAGCCCACTCACTCCAATCAAAAGCATTGTTTTCAGCTAAAAAAAATTGCAACAAGCTCTCTAGTTGTTCGGTAACCAGTTAGATACGTCGCCTTGGTCTATGCTAAGTTGTTTCTTGGCTTCATTCTTTCCTGCGCATGAGATAATATTTACAAGCAAATTCTCTACTAGAACATCCCTGCTTATCGCAGATTCCGTTGATCGTCACTTGAAACAGTGAATTTGAACTGTAAACCATGTACGCGTTAAACTGTATTTGCTTCAAAATTACCACCACTAACTACACTGCAAAAACAAGATTGTTTACGTTGTTTTGTGCAATGAAAATTAAAACAATAGTCAAATAATTACTAATTGTTAGATTTCATATTAATTCAAGGACCAAATTCATAGTAATGCTTACACGGTTTCAAATCACTGCTCTAAGTAGCGGTGAGTGGAATATGTGACAAATTATATTACAGATTCAAATTGCCGGTATCTGGAGCAGTGAATCGGATGTTAAAAACCACTTATCCTAAAAGAGAAGTTCGTAGCCGAATATTGGCACTTTACTTAGGGCTAGTTTTTCATTGTTCAGTTATCTTTCCAGTTAACTAACTGATAGTTAAAGTTAATCTGAAGTCTAACTTTAATGTCCGTTTTTCAATTGTCTTTTAGTTGATGGTTAGTTAACTGAAGGTTATTGAGAACAAAGCGACGGTTGGCAATGGATTTCTACTATTTCACAATCTAGGGAGTTGTTCAGAAATTATGAAAACAATAGAATAGAAGATAGTGCAGTAAGCTATAAACAAAATACGCATCAAATTCGCTAGTTTCTGAAGTAAGAAATATGAATGTTAGATTGCATTAAGAGATTTGTGGAATAAAGATATAAGGTAGTAGACACACATATGTTACTACCTAAAAAATACGTATGTGTGACGCCGATCTGCTAGCTGTGTGGGTTGGGGCGATAAGCAAACGACTCGAAGGTCCCGAATTTGAATCCCGGCTGGTGCATGGATCTGAATTTTAATTAGCATCGCATTCATAATCGTGACAGGCTGAAGTCAGTTACTAAAAATGGCCCTTACAAAATAAAGTTTACAAAGTTTCTTTTTACGTAGGCGTGACGGTTATAAATCGCTGGCCCGCATATCCTTATACACTCTGGGAAAATGGATGAACTCCACGTTATGGCCCGCAGCTTCAGCGCGATATGTACGCTCTATACCCCTTATTTCCTTGCAAATAATTACCACATATACTTCTATAAACACCTACCGGCAACCCAGCAATCCAAAAAGTGCTACGAAAAGCTATATGCCATTATCATTTCGTTAATACGCAGTTCATCAACATGTAATAAGCATAGCCCCATGATGAGTTATAGCCACAAGAAACACGGACAGTATCTCGGACGAGTGAAGAGAAGTTAGTTGAAGTCAAGTTCGATACCTTTTGTTATACACGATGTACATTGGTTTTCAAAAAATGCATGCGCTAGCCCCCAACGCGCAAGAAACTAAATAGTCCCTAGCACTTTTCCCTATTTCTCTCTCCCTTTACAATTTCATTTCAAAACTGTTACATTTAGGATATCAACACTTCTAGGCACGTTAGGAATGTTACATTTCTCGGGTAAATTTTACGTTTTTTTGCGGCCCATAAAGTAAAGTAAAGTGGAACTTAAGAGGTAGTTCTAAGAACATGAGGGTGATTTCAAGCAATGATAAGCAAGGAATACAGTTATTGGAATTACTGATTTCTTTTTTATGAAAGAGTTCATAGGGGAGAGAACAAATTTCTTTGGATTTTGGATGCGTTTTATTTCGCTCGGTTGCAACTAACAAAGTAATTAAGATTTTCAGTTTGGGAGGGTATAGCCAAAATTGGGGCTTGTAAATAGAGTTTTGCAGTTTTGTCCCTGTTGATTTTAAATTGTAAAAACTTGAAGGTTGGGATATAAACTCGAGAAGTTTCGGGTGTTACACATTAGGTGGTCTAACAAAATCTCTGTAATACTTCACAATAATAGAAAAACACACTACAGGTGGTCAGTGAAGTTCATGTACTTCATGAAATTGAATATGAATGTTTAACGGCTTTTTTAGCCGCGGCTAGTACTCTCCCAAGGAAAACGGGATATGGTAAGGTGTAAAGTGGGCTAATGTTTAATAACTTTATTATTATTCTTCATTATCATTTTACGATATTATGTTTGTTTCATAATTATACGGATAAACTTCAGTTTTGGAACCCCTGAGTCCGCCAGCTACTGGTTAATTTGTACGATTTACACTACTCATTCCCTTGTAAATAATTCACGAAGTGGGGCAAAGGAATATTTAATCATCTTGATTCCATTAGCTTTATTATTTGCTGCGTAAACTTTACTTAATGACCCACAAAGAAATATGTAAAATTTGCATCACAAATGTAACATTTCCAACGTGTTGAATTGCAAAATTTAACGAAGTTTCGAGTCATCGGAGTATGAAATGAGAGCAAAAAGTAGTTGGGACTATTTAGGTGCTTGCGTGTTGGGAAGGAGCACATAGAGTATATACGTCACGTTGGGTCTTATATTGTGTACCTTATTTTTTCTCGTATAAAATCAACGTTAATCGTTCTTGCAACTTCAGCCTTAAGTATACTGAATATCTGAGTGACAGTTCTTCCAGTTTATTCTTTGGTAACTAAAACGAGTACGTGTACGCTGCGTTTTCAATTTTTACGGTATCAAGATTGCTGTGGTTCCTATCGGTCTTATCATGCAAATCCTATCTGATATCGTAAATAAGGCAATCCTGTTCCTTCCCATTTTTTCCCTTTGTAATTGCTGTCGTTACAAACTAAGCATCTAGTCTGAAACAGCCTCTCAGCTGTATACATCTGGACCTATTCTTAATTAAATAAAGGTATCGTTCATGGGATACAGTTACTTGGGAAACAATTTTGCATTTTATTAAACATGTATCGTTATGTTTTTAAAGTAATGTAGTAAGTTAATGAATTCTATAGAGATCAATCTTCTCGATCAATAGGAAAAACAACATTTCGTTTGGTTGTAATTCCTTTTTTCACAAGAACCTTGTGTTAGGTAAATATTGAAATTAACACAGAAAATTGACAACCGCCGCGACCGGGATTCGAACACGGATCATACCCGGCCGGCAACTGGAAGATCCGGGTTCGATTCCCGGTCGCGGCAGTTGCCAACTTTTCTCTATTAGTTTCAATATTTTGTTTGCTTTTCCCCAGTTCATTTTTTGGAAAAAAGGAAAAAAACGAAATTAAAAAATCATATCTGTATCGACTTACTGCATATTGTAAAGGTGGTGTATTCTCTGAAAGTGTTTTTTTAAGATTGATTTTTTATCGAAATGATTGATTTTGTTTACAGAGATAAACTTATTAGTGAGCGATTATTTATGGATTCAATTGAGTTTATCTATTTCCAATTAAGAATCTAACCTTAGACACTTTAATTGGAATTCAGTATACCAAGGAAAAATACCCCTCTATTGAGAAACACTTCTATCAAACGTCACTTTAAATCTAAAAACATCCGTTGTAGACATAAATTTTTATATATGTAATTGTCATAGTTATGATTACTATCGGACACGAGCGAAGTCAATTTTTTTATGGAAAGAGTTATGCGTTTTTCATTTATATTATTTAATTAATTCTAAAATTTTCTTCATTTCTATTGTGGGGGTAGAACCTACACTCGCTACACTTAATTCTATCTAAAACATTTTTAGAATTACAAGAAAATTATTTTAATGCGATATACATGGTGAGGTCATGTACGACATATTAAAAAAACGTATAGCAACGATTCACTTGGTATAAAATTTGTATTCAAATGATAAACAATCATGATCCTTGCTTCAGCAAAAGCACAACGTTCAGGTTTTAATGACAGTGCATCACTGCAATATCTTCCTTTTAAGTATAATATACATCGTAGGGTTATTTATAATATGTCTGAACGAATGATGTGATACAATCCGCATAAAACTAGCATGCGAAGTCAAGAATTTAATGAAAGTAACTCAGACATAATCTCTAACTTTTTCAGGATGTTACTTGTTTAGAAAACTTTTGAAATCAGACCAAATGTCAAGTAAATTTGATTAAGTACATATATTTAGCTATATTTTGACATACGAAGAAATTTATTAGCAACATTTGGATTCCCACCATGTTCTGGCCCAGAATTTAAGTGCTTATAAGTACTCAACCTTTCATGCTAAATGGGTTTCCTAGTTCCAAATAACAAAGTATTCATCATTTAAAATGTAAAAATCCTCTATTTTATTGCCACAAACTGAAAGTAGAGACGAACAGAGGACGATAACTTGAATGTCTGCCTTTACTGCGAGGTCGTAGAGCTGACAACTCCACACCGCTAAAACATATCAAGAAATAGTAATAGATGGTTCATGGATTCTCCTGGGGCAAATTAATCTGGAGTTAAACTAGTTCCTCATTCGGATCTCCGGGCGGTGACTGCTTCAGGGGACTTCAAGAAGGATTAAGAATTATCTTAGAATAGGAACGTGGACCGTACGATCGTTATACAAAACGGGAGCTCTTCAGATGACGGTACGCGAGACCGAGAGGTACGAGCTAGACATATTAGGGATATAAGAAGTCCAGTGGGAGGGTCAAGATAGCCTCCGACAGGGCAAGTACACTATCTACTACGGAGGAACAGTCTCTCGATTTCGGAACAGGATTAATCATTAAGAAGAATATCCTTCCGGCGGTCCAGAGTATAGAGTTCGTCAACGAAAGACTCTCGTAAGTTAAGATACGTACCCGATGGTGCAACACGGTTTCAATAAATGTCTATGTCCGACCGAGGGGTCTAAGGATAACGACAAAGATACATTTTACGTGGAGCTAGAAATGTTGTTTGACCGATTACCGAAATACAGGAAAATTGTGTTGGGTGATTTCAACGCTAAGGTAGGTAGGTAGGAAAAATATAGATTTACTATAGGCAAAGAAATCACCAACGAGAATGGATAAAGACTAATAACTTTCGCGATCTCTAAAAACTTACTAGTAAAGATCATATACTTCCAGCATAAAGACATACACAAATCAACGTGGCAAAACGCTCAACCAGATCGATCACGTATTTGTAGATAGTAGAAGACAAGCCAATATAATGGATGTTAAGTCTTACCAAGGAGCGGTAGGTGACACCGACCATCAGTTAGTGGTCACAAAAGTGAGGGAAAAGTTATGCATCGCGAACAGAGAAAGCAAAGAATCAAATCAACTAAAATTCGAAGTTAAACGATTATATAATCCAAGCGTAGAAGCAGGCTACCAACTCGAAATCTCAAATAGGTTCGAGATCTTAGCCGACTCGAATAGTAATAAAAATGAAATTAATAGTGAAATTTATGCAAATAAGAAGTGAGAGGCAATTCGTAATACAGTGAAGGGCGCAGATAAAGAACGTGTAGGTGAGAAGAAACACAAGCAAAAGAAGTCCTAGTTTGATGAATATTGCCTTAAACTTCACGAGGAACGTAAAGAAGGAAGGCAGTGATGGTTAAGTAGTGAAAGCGAAGCTTTAATCGCCACTGCGCCATATAAATTGTATATAATGTTTTTGCGCCGTTTTTATATGTAATTGTGTGCTGTTTAATGTTTTGAAGGCTTTCTACGGAAAGACAGTTCAGTTGATATCGGTCCGATGTGAGCTGCCACTGAACGTTGCCAGCGTCTATGACTGATTACGTGATGGCTACATTAGATCAAGTGCGTCGTAATATGATGTGTGATGGCAGAGCGTCTGGTCACCACATTTTGAAGAAAATTATTTGTTTTCTCATCTTCCACGACACTATTATTGTACGTAAGTGTTGTTACTAAGGTATGCTGCTGATGTTGCAATACTGACACGAAAGAAGAGTCAATCCGTAAGTAAAATTCAGTTTTTACGTTGGCAGTGTTTGTGCTTCTTACGCCCGTTTGGAAAAGTGAGGCGACTGTGAATTATATACGTCGATTCTCTCAGTCTGTTTATTGAGAAGAATTTCCATCAGTGTACATCATTTTGCTAATTTGGAAGTGATATTACATATTAAGCTACAACACAATATTTATAAAGTGCTTAATGAAAATCTTAGCAACGCAGGCCATGTGGGTTTCAGAAGAGATGGTGAAGGAAAGTTGCAGTGTTCTCGCCTTCATTTGCGAGTAACAACAATGCTTCGTAGCTCGTAAACCAGAAAAAGGAAGAAAATAAATAGCTTTATTTTTCTTCATGTTTGCTTTCTTGCCTCATCTTGCTTTCCGAACAGAAGAAAGTAGACTTCTGGTAAAAAGTCCTCGTACATAAGAAATACATTGAATGAATACACTTATGATAGAAAGTCCTTGTGCATAAGAAACACATTGAATATATACATGGAAAGCATAAAGCTTTAAGACTGAGTACGAATACGTTCATTATTGTGCGAAACAGTGTATTAAACGTACGTATTCTTCATTTCAAGCATTTTGCGTAATTGTGTAATTATGTAATTTTTCCTATTGAATTTATGAAATCGGAACTGAACAATTCTCGATACATGATAGTAATTATAGATAACAGAACTCTGTCCTGGTTGATATACGTGCATTTACGAGGTAGAAAGCGATCGCTACGTGTTTGTATGATAATTGTGCAAATTACCAAAAGGTCGACCTCGCGTTATGTGTAAAGTGAATATAACCTGTGCATACTATTTTTTTGTAATAGGCCTATTTCATTACTGGTCAGGAATCTTATTGAAATATTTTCTTGTTCAAACTAGTTAGCCAGCATAGTGTTATCTGCCTTATAGCATAGGTTCAGTACTAATCATTCATTTTAATAGTTACAGTGTCCCCTCACCCCCGTTACTGCAGATTTTCGCATTTTGCTTGATTGCACAATATATAGAGTAAACTACCGTAAGAGAGAGATATTGACTTGCATGATATATATATTGTAGAAGTAAGATTTTGCATGCTATTTAGTGATATGTTGTCTGTGCTTACGTTTACTTTCTTGACTCCATTACTTTAAAAATTTATCAGTATTGCCTAGTAAAGAAATATCGCACATTCGGGCGAGACTATTGTTTGCTGTGTTAAGTTAAATGGCTTGTAATGTTAAAGTGATGGATGGATGTCTGTGAGTTTTTATTTACCTTCCTCATTCAACCACTCCCTACCTCATTTTAGTCATAAAGACATTGTTGGATATTGTACTCATATGTGAATTGATGTTTTATTTCGAGAGTCAATATATACATCTCACCGTTGTACATTCATTAAACTATGACATTGTAAAAGTGCATTTGACCGGTAATATCTGTACCGTCGTTGTAATATTAATCAGTCTCTATTAATTTTATTGGTATTGGTTCGTGTTGTGGTACAGATACGGATTTGTTTATCCAGTGCTAGGGTAACAGGCTAGTCGTAGGCGAAATATTTTAGATTCAGCTGTATTCTCACTACAAGCAATAATTAAATCAACACTTTTCTAGTGTCAAAACTGAAAATCACATTGATATTTCAAATTCTAATCAATGTATTTACTGTCAAACTAAAGGTTGTATTTGCAAACTTTATTCTACAGACTCCACATTTGGTAGTATTAATTATGTCTATCCTGGTCACATTCAGTTATACGAACGCATCAAGAATACTACTCAGTGGTGAAGTCATTTGGTCTCAATGGTTGGTAGTAACGTCATTCTATTAATCACGCGTCCAATTATACGGACGTTCTTTGTAAATTCTGACGACCTCTAGCTATAGCATACTTTCAATCACAAGTTTAACGTACTGTTATTTCGAGTTTTGTCGTACTAAAATCCCAGAACATTGTTTCAGATAGTGAGTAAATATTGTTAATAGTCATTTCGGAATTGCTTTATGAACATTCCCAAATTAAGTGCAAAGCCTGTTTACCAAACATTTGATACTTTCAAATAGCATTGCAATTGGCTTGTGCCATTTACCAATAGTTCTGGTACTGTTCACAATTGAATCTTATTATCGTTGTATCTTGTTGAGCAATTCAGCAATTATATTCATTTTTGTTACATATTGGGTATAAGGAAAATAATTGTAACATTAGGTTCAACAATAAAACTAAAGAACAGTAGTTTTACAGTTTTATTGAGTATCCAAGGTCATAGGATTACAGTAGGGTATTAAGACTACATAGATTTACGCAAGTGCCATTCCTTTCGACCAAGTGTTAAGAAATTTGAATCATTCGTTATTTAAGGTAATATTTCACCATAGTGAGTGGTTATTCTCATCATTTCTTATATTGGACCGACTCCGTATCTTCTAATTCAGTTCGCCGAGTGTCAACTCTTATTGGAATATCATATAACTTTCACAATATCTGCACTCAGTAACAGAGGCACTTCCACTTCGATAAAAACTCAAATACTCTGTTACAAAGCAAATACCAACCACTACAATAACGCCAAACGCAACGTCACACGGGAGTTCAGAAACAAAAAGCGAGAATATGACACAGAAGATTCATGAGATAGAGAAAAACGGGAGGATAAATAACATACGAGATCTATACAAAGGGTTAAGAAAGGGTTACCAGCCCAGGTTAGGGATGATTAGAAATGATTGTGGAGATCTAGAGGCTGATGCGACTAAATTATCAATATGTGGAAAAGTTATTTCGACAAACTTCTTATTGTACACAACGGAGAACAAACAGAGGAGTTTGAAATCTATACCGCAGAACCGTGGATACCCGAACCTAGTGAGATCAGGGTCGAAATGTTGGTAAAGAAATTAAAAAATTCAAATCACAGGGAATAGATAACATTCCAGCCGAATTAATTAAAGCGGGAGGAACCGCACTAATCAAGGAACTGCATAAATTAATAAACGCTATATGGAGAAAGGAGGGGCTTCCAAAGGAATAAAAACCTAAATAATAGTTCCGGTTTATTAAATAGACAGTAAATCAGACTGTAATAATTACCGCGGAATCTCGTTACTCCCAATGTGTTACAAAGTATTGAGTAATATACAGCTAACTCGCCTAAGTTTATACGTAGACGAAATAATTGGAAATCACCAATGTGGATTTGGAAGAAATGGATCCACCTTGGACCAGATTTTCAACTTGAGACAAATGTTGGAAAAGAAATGGGAATACAGTAGACGGTTCACCAGCTATTCATTGATTTTAAGAAGGTTGATGATTCTATTAAAAGCGATACAGTATCCTGGTACAATTTGGAATTCCGAAGAAACTTGTTCATCTTGTGAATATGTGTCTCAGCGTACAGGCAGGTAATATCTCAGATAGTTTCAAGATTCGCAACGGAATGAAATAAGGTGATGACTTGTCACCACTACTGTTTAACTTTGCTATATAATATGCGATTTTTAAAATAAAATCAACTGTTCGTGTATTCAGATGATGAAGATTTAATAGGGAAAGATGTAGAGGCACTAGAAAGTAACCCCGATGTCTTAGTAGAAGCGTGCGATGAAATAGATCTACAGGTAAACATAGAGAAAACAAAATGCATGATAACAAGCCGAAACACAGGGAATAACGGAAATGGGTACGTAACAATTAAGAACATTGAGAAAGTAAACAAATTTAAATACTTGGGTGCATACATAACAAGCAAAAATGAGGTCACGGAAGAAATAAAAAAGTCGCCTAGTATCGGGGAACGCATGTTTCTATTCAGGCCAGAAACTCCTAACCTCGCGATCAATAACAAGGGAATTGAAAATATACAGAACTGTTATTCAGCCGGTAATACTTTACGGTTGCGAAAGTTGGAGTACGCCCCTAGCAGATGAACATAAATTAAGAGTGTTTGAAAATAAGGTTTTGAGAAAGATATACGGGACGAAATGACTGAAGAATGGAAGAGATGGCATAATGAAGAACTTCACGGAGTGTACGACTCACCCGATGTTGTAAGAATAATGAAGTCATGACGACTAAGGTGGGCAGACCATGTAGTTCGGATGAGAGAAAAACAAAAGTTGTATTCCATCTTTGTTGGAAAGCCGGAGGGAAAGAGACCACTGGGAAGACCGAGACGACGTTGGGAGGATCATATTAGAAGGGATCTTCGAGAAGTAGGTGTTTGTGATGAAAACTGGCATGATCTTGCCCAGAATAGATACCGATGGCGCACGTTTGTTACAGCGGTAAAGAACTTGCGAGTTTCGTAACCCATAGAGTTAGTAAGTAATTAAGTAATTGGTCGAAGTATCATTGCTGTGCACAATGTAAACAACACCAATAATTCTAGTACAGGATTACGAATTTTCGAACCGTAACCATAAGAACAAGACAGTTACCTCGAAAACGTGGCGAAAGAAGGAACCAAATCTGTGCTACACATTTCGTTAACTTCAATCGCTTCCTTGTATTTTTTCGTTCAAAGTTTGGTTTGCTATCTTTTTTTAAAAATGTTAATTATATTTGGTAGATTTAGGTGTTTAAGAAAATTTTTCGTTTTTTTGTTATTAATTTATTTTAAAGTACATAATATGATACAGCATAATATAGTTATTCAGAGTTAATTTTTTGTTTAAAGCTTAGAAATTAACAACAAAGGATAGGCTACTCTGATCCTTTAATAAGACATTTCTACAGACTTTAATAAGAATGTATGATGAAAAGTGAACCGGTGCAGTGATTCTATTCGCATGACGTTTTGTTTCAGTACTTTTGCATGAGTAATTCCGAGAATAAGCAAGTGAACTTGAAAATTTGGAGACAGAAGTTTCAAGAGTGAAACTCTAAAACAATCACAATTCCAACGACATCAGAAGACGAACAGAAAGTAGTATTGATGTAATGAACTACTATAGTCTATTTTGAGCTCAGTTAATCCTTGGTTAAAATTCAGTAGCCGTATATTAAACAGTTGATTACCCTTTGTCAATTTATAAAACTAAGATGTAAATATATGTTCATAAATACGTGCATTGCATTCAAACGGATTCTTCTGTGCTTTTTCAGAAAATTCACAGAAACTGTGCGAAACAAGGCAGGCACGGAAGTTGAATGTGCGGTGAATTGTGTTAGCGCAAATACATGCTATGAATTTTGAGTAAGATTTCTCTCCTCTTTAAGAATAATTGTTCCTGGCAAGTTGAATTCTTGAGTGGAATGAATATTGATTCAAGCTTTGGAAATAAATTACATTTAGTATAAGTGTAATTCTGAATAGCTCATTTCTTTTACAGAAGAGAAAGAAAATTAAATATTTCCCTTTCTACCCTTTGAGATGGTAAGTTGTAGATTGTGATGCGTAAAGACGGTCGGTTATGAGATTTCTCACTAGATCGTTAAGAAGACGAGGGAAATTCCAGGAAATTAATTCAGCGTGGGAAGTGTTAAAGACGTAAATTATGGATATACTTCATTCTCAGAATTTTCCCAAGAAATTAGGTTCATACAGAAACCATCTATACAGGAAATTTCATTTAGATAATTGATAGATTCTATCTTCAGATGTAACACAAATCGAGATCGATTACATCAAACATGAAGTTCCTTGTAAGAAACAGGATTTCGATTTAAAGGAAATTTATTAATTTTTAAAGTAAGGAAACCAATTAAGTACATTTGTAGCTGGTTTCTAAACTAATTAGATGCAAAATAATGCTCAAAAAATCATAGAGAAGACAAAGGAATTGGTTGAAACTGTTTGAGTGGAATTTAACGGGAGAAAGTAGTGTTTGTCGTTTATGCTATCAAATGCTTTGGTTATATTTCATCCTTTCACGGTCTTAAACGTATATAAGCTAATTTCCGTCAGCGGGTTTAGCAATTCACTCGCAGAATAAAGGTTTTCTATGTTAGAAGAGAAATATCTCAAAGCATCGAATCAACAGCTTCTTACGTAATTAACTGCTACAGAAAGAGAACACACACTGAGTAGTATGGAGAATTGGTGAAGAAGTTTGATGAAAATTAAAGATAGGTAAAACCTTATTTAAAGGAAAAGAGATCTTGTATTAAAACAGTAATTCGTTTTTACTTTCAAAGCCTGGATTTTCGTGCTTGTATTCAAGATCCAGTTTTTTATAAGATTTTATGTAAATATCGAATTTCGTTATTCTTGTTTAAAACTCGATTCACTTTTCTTTCTTCAGAAACAAAAAAAAAATGTTAAACCATTTAAACAGAAATACATTTACCAAGATTTCCAATGAAAATCAAAGTAAACGGGAAAGAATACTGAGTTTTGACGAGAAACCAAAGCTTCATAAGGAAAACTTGGAACTAAGGTCCTGAAATAAAATTGAAAATTGGGTTTCAAGCAAGGTTGATTGATTTAAATCAAAGTGATTTAAATTGTAATTTAAATCAGGCGATTTCTTTAAAAAAACCTCAATGATTTAAATAAAAAATATATATGTAAAAAATAGAAATAAAGTGCAGTATTTTTAATCATTCTGTGGTTTGAATTATATGTAAGCTTTAAATTTAATTTTAGTTCTTATGTAATGATATACTCTTATGATATAATAAACCAAAACCAAAGTGATCGACATAGAATTTTAACGAAGTATTTGATTGGTTCATTTCATATTACACACGAAATTTTATGGGAAAACGTAGGAACTCAATTCACATTATAAATTAACGATTTCTGTTACAAGTGCTGTATGTGTATTTTGGTAATACATATGAAAACGAACACACAGAAAACAGAAAATCTAGTTTTTGTTTACAACACAAAAATTGTTGTTTCGTAACATTACCTACTTTCAGTATTTGTATTTACAGTAGAACCGCGTCAATCCGACCTTCAATGGTTCGACTCCTTGCATACGGTAATCCGGCCATGACGCAGGTTGAGAAACGACGGCAGAGTTCTGCACTTGTCCTTCAAACACTACGTTTATTGTTGAGTCAGTTAGCTAGTGATACCTAATCAATGCGTTCTGATGCTTTACTTTACGAGGATTTAATATTAAAGTAATGATTTTTGACAAGGTGAAGTTTTTTGCACTTTTCTAAATTTTTCCTAGTTATCAAATGAATTTTTTTGGGGGGATTTACTGTATTATATTAATTATTTTTGCTCTCTCATAATCAGACCTTTCTTGCGTTCCGACCATGCCCTCAGTCCCATAGCCGACGGATCCACGCGGTTCTACTCTGTATCAAATTATTTGATTTCTTCACAAATTCCTCAAGGAGAGTATAAAGTTTACCTATGTGTATGCTGAAGGATGAAAATGCAAAGCTGCGTATCCACTATTGATTTGACTGCACTATATAACTCTTACTGAACTGAATTTTATCTAAGGCCTTTAGGCAACTTTGGATTAGATAGAATGGATGATGTTAGGAAAATTGGTGCAATGAAGAAAGTGCGAGGAAACGAGAAAACCCTGATAAACCCCGCGCACACGGATTTGGTTCACCATAAGGCCTACATGATCACGAGCCGGGATCGAATCGGGGACCCCAAGGTAGAGGTGTGTTTAAAACTGAGTGACCGCGGCTACAAAGTAGCTCTCATAGGGCAGTGCTCGAAGCGGGGGTGTTCACGGGGACACCCCTTATTCTTATCTTTTTCATTTTGGATTTGGCGTACCCCTACCTTTTTATTGATGGGAGCTCATTGCCTTTACTTTCAACAGGCAATCTCTGCCACTAGGTGCAAGTGTACTCTTACTTTTCTAGCCCACTTTTCCAAGCGTTCCCTTACATTTTCTAACCTACTTCGAGCACTGTCATAGGGTACTCAAATTGATAGTACAATTTTGAGGTGAAAACTCTAACTGAAATGAACTAAAATATATCTGAGTAAACTTAAATCCTAGAATATTTCCTTAGGAAAATGAAGACTAGAGAAAAGAGTCAATTGCTATTATAAAAAATTGCAATTGCTTAGGAAGAAAGGATGACACATCGTCATTTTAGAAGAAAAGCTGATACGTAGAAACATTGTATTTTGTTTTCTTTTTCGAACTTAATTACGGCGAAGTGTGACCCACTTCTATCATCGTGTATCAACGAAAGTAACGTAGAAGTTTCCTACATGTTAACTTCTCTTTGTCAAATATTCCATAGGTCAGTAACGCCATATCTTCCTTTTCAAAATCATTACAAGTTGTTGTAATTGTCTATTTTCCATGACTATCTTCCGCAGCGAGCACCACATATTTTGTGAATTTTACTTTAGTTGCTACTGGTTTAGGTATTTGGAAAGAAAAAAACTAACTTAGTAGCTTTTACAGTGCCCAAGTTATTTAAATCAAAAAAAATTGATTTAAATAAAAAACTCAACAAAAATGATTCTTTTTTAAAAAAAAACGTGTTTTTTTTCAATCCTGTTTCGAGGTTAAAAACATGAATGAAACCGGATTTTGTGTCCATCAGTGGTAGAAATCAGAACTTATAACTTTAGGTTTTAATTTATTTAATTTTAACTTTCAAAATAAACATAAAAGAGAATGAAAACATTTCTAATATTGAATAACTTCAACTATGAGTCATCCACACCAAATCAACAAATAGAAAAATAATTTTAGATCTTGGGTTTTACGACAAGTGTGATATTTGGTAATTGTGTTCTATGCACCAATATGATCAAAAATACAAAATTTCATGGTTTTGTCACTTTTCGTTTCTGAGTTATAAATTGTAAAATTAAAACAATCGACGGATTTTTGACGCGTTTTGAAACCTTTAAAAGCCCGAAACTAAAAATCTATTTGTCCTAGACACCCGATACTTTCACCATTCGTTTCAGAATTTTAAGAGCTCTAATTTGATATACTACTTGACTTTATTGGTCCAGTCTTTATATTTAAAAAAATAAAAATAAAAGGTTTCTGAAAAACTCAAAATAGAAATTTGTATTTTTATTTCAAAAATATATGTTCAATGTGCTTATTAAAATGTAACATCAATAACTTCATTTCAGTTCTATTGTAGAACAAACCGAACCGCCGTAGCTCAGTGTTAGAGCATTCGGCGTAACATTCGGGAGGTCGCCCTAAGTTTGATCCCAGTTGCCGACCATCCTGTGTTTTCCAGGGCTTTTCCTCAGTCACAACAGGAAAAAGCCGAGATGGTACCTGCAACATAGGTCCTGGACGACAACTTCCCGAATTCTCCCCGTTCTCTCGGCCTGAGTCTTAGATGCCTAAAGGACATAAATATAATTCAAATTAAAAAATACTGTAGATCGGAACTAGTAAAAACTAATCATTCCAGACTGATATTTAAAAAAAGTAGTAAGAATTATTAGTTTGAAATTGTTTAGTTACAGGCTAATAAACCTTCCACATTTACTACTTTTTATAATAACAAAGTGGCAGGTTTATTAGTCTGTAACAAAGCTACTTTGCTAAAATGTATTATGCATACTGCCGTTTAAGCTAATTATACACGTTATGCATAAGCGGCTGTGTACTAGGGTGGCTCGAAAAAAATCAAATTTTTACTTTCGAGGCGAAAATGTGGCCATTAACATTGATAAGAAAGATAGAAAATGATTTTCAAACTCGGATAACACCTTCCGATTGTGCATAGAGATTTAATATTCCGAAAAATGATAAATTTTAGTTGTTTTTTTTTTCTAAAGAAATAACTGCTTTAATATTTTGGACATGCTATAGTGCCGAAAAGTTGCAACTGCTACTGACAAGAAAGGAAAACAAAAAGTAGTTAAAATCAGACAACATCTTCCGATCGCGAACATGCCTTAAAATTAACTAAAAAATGAAAATTTTTCCTATTTTTCGTTAATTTTAAAAATAATAGCCATCTGATATTTGAAGTCTTATAGCTTTGCAGGTATAACACATGCCTTGATGTCATTTTATCAATACAAACTTGTACGATTATTTAATATTTATCGTTTATTTCATTGTAACGTGAGACCCGGAGCCCTGCCTTTCTTGTTTGCATCAATCTGTTGGATTCTCTCTTTCTTTGTATATGTAATAAAGTAGTTTTCCCATCTTTTTTCTTGTAGTGATATAAGTGTACCAGCGTTCTATGATTTTGATTTTGTTCTAGCAGTATTCCCAATTAACTTTGCTATTTCCCCTCTCAGAGTTTTTGTGCTCATATATTTGGCCACGGATTCGTATGTGTGTATCAACTCTTCTCAGAGTCTGAGATTTTCATCTTTTCATTAGGTGTTATTCCTTTTTCCAATTACAGGTTGAGAGGGGACTGGAAAGAATTCAGGAAACACTCTGGAAGTTGCTACTCAACAAACATCTTGCTGAATCGCTGTATAGCAAAAATCAAATGCAAGATGAAAACTTAGGTTTAAAATTGAGCATGGTTGATACATTGGCCAGCCCCTAATAACAAAAATTGATAAACTTCTCTGCGTTACACAGAATTTATAAAATATGAAAAGGTATCTGACCGCAGGCTCATTTAGGACCAAATTAATCTTACAAACTGAAAATTACCACTATGAAATAATTTATATAAAATTAAAAAAAAAAAAATAAATTTGATGTAATAAAAAATACGCGTAAGTAACACAAATTTAACGAACAACTAACTCAAACCAAATAAAATCACAAGCTCCTAGCTCACTAGAACAAAAGGAGGGCCATAAGGCACATTGATCTGTGACTAGCTAGAAAGGCAAAAGATGGTTAAACATTGTTAAAATCTAGTACATTTTGAAATTACCATGAAACGAAAAAATAGGGCTAACTAACCCTCTGCAAAAAAATAACTGCGAAACGATACTCAAGACATATGGAGACTTGAATGTCCTATCTTAAGTAATCCGATGAACATCAAAAGGCTTGAACGCTCCACAGAAAAAGTTGTACCCCAGCATAAATAATGGAAAGAGCAAAAGTCCAATTTTAACGACTACTACCCCAAATGTGAAGACCCCACCCACTACCTCTTACACTAAACTTGTTTCTAATGTAAAAACTGCATTAAAATTTTTGGAAAGAAATTATTGTACAAAACGGATACAATTACTGGAACTATCCACATCTGTGGCCTATGCCAGCATATATCTTTGGATCTGCCCTGAGACCACTATCCTGAAAATCAACTAGTGAACAAATGTGGGGAGGCCTACGCAATTCAAAACACAGATAAATAAAGCAAGGGAGAAAACAGTGAAATTACTTTGTAAAGAAAAATTGAGTCGTTCTGCGGGCCGAAACAATATAATAAAGACTACGTAAACCGGATAACAAGAAAAGTTCGTTTACGCAAACAATAATTAGTAGATCCGAACAAGAAAACCGGAAAAGTATGTAAACCAGAGAAATCTCCATAAACGGGAGACTAAAGAATTAGACAAGAGTAAATTAAAAAGAGGCTGAAACCGTGATCCACAGAAACCTTAATGCAGAAAAGAAACAATAGTACCTAATGAAAAATAAAAACCTCAGGTTCTGAGAAGAGTTGATACACACATATGGGTCCGTGTCCAAACATATAAGCACAAAAATCCTGAGAGGGGAAATAGCAAAGTTAATTGGGAATACTGCTAGAACAAAAACAATATCATAGAACCCTGGTACACTTATATCATACAAGAAGAAAGAGGGGGAAATACTTTATTACATATACAAAGAAAGAGAGAATCCAACAGATTGATGCAAACAAGAAGGGCAGGGCTCCGGGTGTCACATTACAATGAAATAAGCGATAAATATTAAATAATCGTACAAGTTTGTATTGATAAAATGACATCAAGGCATGTGTTATACCTGGAAAACCATAAGACTTCCAATATCAAATGACTATTATTTTTAAAATTGACGAAAAATAGGTAAAAGTTTCATTTTCTTGATAATTTTAAGGCATGTGCGCGATCGGAAGATGTTGTCTGATTTTAACTATTTTTTGTTTTCCTTTGTTGTCAGTACGAGTTGCAAGTTTTCGGCACTATAGCACGCTCAAAATATTAAGGTAGTATTTCTTTAGAAAAATACAAAAAAAAAACAACAACTAAAATTTATCATTTTTCGGAATATTAAGTCGCTATGCGCGATCGGGAGATGTTATCCGATTTTGAAAATCATTTTCTATCTTTCTTATCAATACCAATGGCCACTTTTCAGCGCTATGGCGCCTCCAAATTAAGTATATACGTTTTTCAAACCACCCTACTGTGTACTTCTGTTGGAAAACAAAGTTTTTCAACGTTATCCCATTCAAATACAATCATGAAATTTGGCACATACATTCTAATCAGAAGCACATTGTACAAACAACGTTGTATATTAAAATAAAATCAATTTTGAGTTTTTTAAAAATATTTTATCTTTGAAATATATATAAATTGCTCTAAAAAAGTCAAGTAATACATCTAATTAAAGCTATTACAATTCTGAAACGAATAATGTAAATTTGAGCTGTCTAGGACAAATAGTTCTTAAGTTTCAGGCTTTTAAATGTTTTAAAATGCGTCAAAAATCAGTGTTCTTTTATTTTTAACAATTTAAAACTCAGAAACCAAGAGTGACAAAAACATTAACTTTTGTATTTTTCATCCTTACCTATAGTACTACTTATGTACTAAAAATAAATCGGATTTTCGAGTCTTCAAATTCCATTCTATTGGTTCATTTGATATGGAATGGCCCCTGCGTGTTCGTTTACGCACTTGACCTAGATTTGGTAGGGGACTATATAGATGCATTACAAAGAAGAACCGAAGTACTAGTAGTCTCTTTCTGCGCATGTCTGTAAATGAAACTGGAACCGGAAACTTCCAATAAAGTAAAGAAAATTTCTCTGTGTTTTTCTAGGATTACTGTCGATAAATGCAAATACTGATATTTCTTCTTAACCTTTACGGGCTACACAGTAAAAAATAGCTGGTTAATTCAACACAATACGGTGTCCAAGCGTGATTATTACTTTTTGTGTGTTAAATCAAAACAGTACACTGTGTATTTCGGTACTGGGAGAAAAAGTGACAAAAGTCATTTTGTCAATTAAACTATATGAAATTTCAAGAAAGGGTTCAAATAAATATGGTACATATTTGCGCCACTAATGTATATTTAGAGGCGCAGTCAAATCAATTATACTCATGACATGCATCATGAAATATTCTGGGTATTCGCATATCATTTGGATTGTTCGTTGTACCAGGAGTGCTCTACATTCCAATTTAATGTCTTTCAAATTTAGATCTTCCTTGTATGACGTCAGATACAAGTTGTCTCTTGTGGTCTTTAATATATTTTGTCTCCAAATAAAGAAACCAATTATTTTATTCAATTGAGCTACTATTTTATTAGGGGTGGGTATAAATTATGCAATATAGCTATACTTGCTAAGGATATAACAATTTATGAAAGTAACTCGTGATTGGATATATTAAAAATATTGCTAGTATTTGTTTAAGTCATTAACAATATTGTTGTAAAGAATGTCATAATTCCTTCTAATTGTATCTTTCCAACTGCGGTACGAAAATAAAGTTAGTATTTTAATATGATCAACCAGTGTTACCGTATGTTTATATTCTGTTCGAATACCAATAGTTGTGTGTTTGCCATGATTCAAATTGATACCGCCATGTTTGAAACTTGTAACAGCATTCCTGCAGTCGATTAATTCTTTGGAAGAAGATACTACAACGGTATAATCATCGACATAATTAATTAATTTAAGGTGGGTTATTCCAATCGGGTATCCTATTACACTTTCTTCTAATGCATTTATTATTACACTTATATTTATAGCAAAGAGAAAGCTGCTTAAAGATACTTGGGATACACCGCATTCTAGTAACATTCCGGGTAATAATTAGCCATTGACCTGTATATTGAGTTTCCGATTAGACAATAACGCCTTAATAACCCCGATGAAACTGTTAGGTAAGGCCAGTTTTTTCATTACAAGACTTAAATGTTGGTGATCGAGAAGATAGAAAGCAGTATCGAGGTCCACACCAACAAGCCCCGCTTTATCTTTTACATCGTGATTTGCAATGTGCAGAACTTCTGTTACTTGATTGAGATTATATTGGAGAGTGCAGGCTCCCTGTATACCTCCCTGGAGTGGGTTTAAATTTTGTGGTATAAGTATAGCACATCTTAGATAATATATTTTGATGAAAACCTTGTAGTCAGTATTGTACAATGATATGAGTCGATATTTAATTTGTTTGGTTGTACTTTTTTATCATTATGCCGAATGAATTGGCAAAGGTATTTTATATGTTGTGGTTTGTCCAGATGTCGTTATAAACATTGGTTATGATTTTATTGAGCATTGTGTGGAATTGTTGATAAAAGAGTGCCATCGGGGCCGCAACTTGAGTCTGTATTTTGTTTATGTATTGATGTGTTATGGATTGATATTGGAAATTGTATATTAAGATTATTTGTTTAGTTGGGATTTAATGTTATTTTTTAACGCGTATGATATATTTAGTTACTATTGTGTTCGATTTCGTAAATGGCTCTGTGTAGTGTTTTTGTATTGTACTGTATACTTCAGTCTGGGGATATTTTACATTGTCTACACTCAAATAGCTATTAATACATTTATTTTGACCCAATTTACGTTCTGCAATAATGTGTTTTGTCAGAGTTTCGTTTATTTCTATTTTGTATAATTTGCTGCGTATTATAAATCCTTGATTTTTGATAGATGCGTATTTGCGTAACAAGCTTTGTATGTTTCTAACTTTACGTATGTTTTCAGTGTGATATGGAGGGTTTTGTCATACGTGATTGTATCCTGTGATTTTGAGCGGCTTTCCTAGTATGTTCTTTGGTGTGAAAAATAATTGACTTTAAGTCTTAACCATTGATTTAATTGATACGGTTTCTTTTATTGGTGTTTATGCGGTATCTAAAATATTTTTATATATTCAGTATATGCATTTTCACATAAAACCCGATTGTTCTTTTTCCATCTAATCGGTGTTGCTATATGTACAGGCATGCTGTAATCTAATTTGATATTTACAATAGAGTGATCTGATACAGCAAGCTTTTTTACGTGGATGCTTTTCAATTTTGAATTCAAATTTTGTGATACATAACGAACATCTTATAATAGAAGTATGTGTGTCCAAAGGTATTCCCCCTCAGTACAATACAGGTATCAGTTAAGTTAATAGTTTGAATCATTTGTTCGATACTATACTTGGCTGGGCTAGTAATATCTTGCAAACGAGAAACACAATTATGTAAGAATTACAGTTACAGTTTTGTTATGTAAGAATTGTAGTAGTTTAAACATTTCATTGTTTATAAAGGTTTACGTTGTTGGATTAGTTGCGGTAGGCAAATATGTACATACCACGTATATGTTATTAACTTTTACATAACTAATTCGTGTAGAAGGATAATGGAACACTTCTTCGACTACCAAGTCATTTCGTATTGCTAAACCGATTGTTTTTTGATCTTGCGTCATGTTGTTACGATAGACAGTATAATCATATAATTTTAGAGGGCCCACATCAAGTTCTTGGAGACACATGATGTGTACTGAATCCTGTCGTAAATACGTAAATATCCTTGAAGGAAAAAAGTTTTCCTGAGTGTAACCTTCCAGCAGTGTTGAACGTGCAGACGGAAAGAGTGATAGCGGAGCATAATACAATGAATGTTTGTTGAACCATTGTTTATGTTCCACTATTCAAATCACTATACTTATGGCGATAGTTTATATGTAATAATGAAAAGGAAAATAAACATACGTGATTGCAGTTTTCTGACCAGTCTATATAAGATGTTTAGTCGCCTTCACTTTCAGATGGTAATGATTGTGACCGTGTTGTTATCTGGCTTTCCGTAGGATAACTTCTACTGACTTTAGACTTTTTCTAGCATATAGGGGAGGGGGCAGAAAAGGTCTTTATTTTTTCGCACTCTTCTTTTGCTTGTCGGTGTTCCTTTTTTGAAAGAACTACACTCGGAATTACTTTCATTAACACTTATCACAGAGTCATTTTCACTCGGCAATGGGTCGCAAAAAGGCGTGTGAGATTCAGTCTCTTTCACTTTTAAATTGTTATTATCGCTATTAACAGGAATAGTAGTAGTGGAAGTTTCGTTGTCCTTTGGTAGAGAACTCTGACGGGGTGTTACAGGCGCCGGCGTTTCTTCTTCGATTGATGCTACTTGGCTTTGCTCTGGAGGCGTGTTGGGCAATGCAGAACTGTCGAATGTGTCAATGTTTTCGCTGGTTGATACTTTTGTATGTGTGTTTGAACTAAGTGGGGGTGCTCCTTTGTAGACAATTCAATGTCACGCATGTTTGCAATTGAAAAATTGTATGGTGTCTTGTTACGTTTTTCGTTTGTGTCCTCATATTTACCTTGCCGACATTCGGGCGCTGAGTAGGTTTCTTCATCATATATATTACATGACTTGGGACGGTCTGATGCCAAAATCTGTATAGGATGATCAAACTAAACGGCGTAACTGGACAAAGGTCGGAATAATTCGGTGAATACAATTAACTGACGCCCAGAATAAATGGGATAGCGATGAGTATTTGAAAAACTAAGAGCAATTATGCGTTGAACTAGTTAATATTCTTGAAAACAAAATATTGTATTTGTTGTGATGAGACTTCGGACGGAACAGTAGATAACCTTACTGGTGCATTCAACGTCAACATTTAACATATATTTAATACCGTTTTCTACATATTTGAACTTGTCTTTATTTTGCAAAAGCGTTTGTTATAGCATAGTTTTATTTGCTAATTTGAAGTAGACCTGTTTTTGTAATTCGAATATTCTATCGCGAGAACTTGGTATGGTGGAGAATCTATATTGTGAAAATACAATCTAGTGAAATTCTATTGTATTTGTTCGAAAACCTAATGGATGTGCGTCAATTACAATTGAATTTTCACGAACGAATGGTCGCATTGCACATAAAAGTAATTAAACACTGTTAAACACTATAGACGGGGTAGAGTGACAACTCTACGCTCTATCTGAGGGATACACCCTCTCACTCGCAAAGCATTTAGAGACAAGTTTCTCAGTTCGTTGCACTACGCGAACTCCAACTTTGCTAAATTTGCAGACAGAAAAAACACTACTATCCATTTCATAACAACTGGCTCCTGACTTCGCGGTTCTGCCATGACCTAGCCTCAAGAGTTATATTGGATTGTCGTGCCTCGTTGGAATTGTTAGAAGTTTCCTTTTTAATACTGGACAAATAAAATTTTCCTGTTTAATGTGTGGTGAGAAAAACAGAAATTAGCGAAAAAGTGTGATTGTTTTAGATTTTTTTTTGAAATTTGATGTTTATACGAGTGTATCTCCGAAATGAGATCACGTAGAAACAATTTCCGTGCATGATATATAGATGCATCTATTGACTATAATTTGTGAGAATCTTAATTCTCTTCACTCAATACTTTTCTTCTAATTAAATAAAAGGTATAACGCTGCGATCTCCCTTCTCATGGTAGGTAGAGAAACGTACAAAACACAGTTCGAAAATTTCGAACTCTAGTGTTAAATACATTTATAGCTTTTACCGAAGAGGGTTCTAGCGTTTATAGTATTGAGTTTAAAATAAATTGTGTTCGTCTAAAATATTATGTACGGTAAGCGGAACGGAATGTTGCAATACGTGCTTAAAATATAAGGAAACACTACCGTATAAAATAACTGAAAGGGCGGCAACTCTGTGAAGCCCGTCTCGTGCCGTGTTGCCGCGATAAAGAAACCGGGCGTAGAGCAACAAAGAAATAAAATATTATAATAGTAAGAGCAGACTTTTAGTTATGTAAGGTCATGAATATCTCAATGCATCGTAGAAATAGGAATAATAACTAGGCTTGTCAATTTTACAGTGTAAATATCCGGGAAATTTATTAAAAAGCTCAAAATTAACTTTTAATAAATATTTTAAAACGTTTGTGCACGAGAGTACGTAGATGAACAGATCAGCTGTTATATTATCGACACAACAACAACAACTACTACCACTACTATTACCAGTGAAGTATTTAGAGGGTAGGTCCGTGGGGTCTGGAGTTCGTTAAATTCAGTTTTAGATAGAATTAGTGTAACTTCAGGCGTAGTTATATGTATTTAATATACATTTCATGCCCAGACACACCTTGGACCTCCTGAAGCCCGTGAACTTATCCTAAATTGAACTTCTGACTACTACTATTACTAAGAACTAGATTGGTTAAACTTTTATGAACATTCTTAAATGGAATTTTGATAGCGATTTGTATTTCAGCACGCACTTTATAGCAACTTGTGTTTCAGTGCTCATTTTGTAACAAAGTCTGTTGTACTGATGGTAACGTCGCAGGCTTCGGAACGGCAATGAGCAGGTCCGCGGGTTTGAACTTCGCACTACGTGACTACCCATGTTGATTGAGGTTTAATTTTTTTGTTACATCAGGTGAATGCCGGGAAGGTACCTTCAAACTAGGCCACGACTGACTCCTCCTCACGTCTTCTTCCCTTCCTTATCCTGGCCTGAGCAAAAGTTGCCTAAAGGACACAAACAAATTATAAAAAAACACTTTGTCCTTGTAAACAGAATAGTATTACCGATTTTTAATAGGAACAATATTTTCAACATAACAAACTACTCTACCATCACGAAGTAGACGGCAGAGCTGGAATGTGACCCGAACATACGTGGCCCGGAGACACTGTCCGAAACTTGTCCCGGACTTGATCCAAAACTCGATCTTGACCCAAGTGACTAGGCTGATTGTGACTCGGCGACCCGATGCTCGAGTCTTGACCCAATTGACCCGGTGGCCCAATTTGAACCCGGCAACTTGATCTTGTGACCCGGTGAATGTGTAGTTTGAATATACCAATATCGTAATTTGTGAGATTCCTTGACAAGTACGGTACTTGATTTTTGAAAGTTTTAAAGTATTTTAATGGTTTTATCCTATTTAATACTTCAAACGCGAAATTATCTCAGAATAGCCTTTCAGTGACTGTATTTTTTTTCTGGTGACATGAGACTATTTTCATACGTTATTACTAGTATTAGGAAGATTTCTGCGTCTTATATTTCGTGTTGTGGCAGTAACACTCGTGGTCCCGGTCACCCCTAAAATATAAACACTGTTTTAACGCAAAAGTATATAATAAAGCTAAGTTCCCACTTTCACGCTGTTCCTTTGTAACGCGTTTCACTGTTCGCTCACTAACATCAAGGCACTTGGCAGTACGGTTTACTGGTTGAGATACGCAATTGCTTACACCCTGCTCTTTCTCTGTGTCAAAATACTGTAAGTTCGAGCTTTAATAATCATGGACTTTTCAGAACTTTCCAAATGAGGCATGTTGCAAACGTAGATATGTAACTAGAACCAGCTAATCACTAACACTCCAATAGCTGAATCAAAACTTAAACATATAAAAAATCGGAAAACAACTCTCTCGCACTGCATAGCTACAGCGAATAGGGTGAAAAATGCGGGCGGTGATGTGGCAACGTTGTCACTGTCCATGAGCTGCGATGGAGAAGGGGGAACAACAGATAAATTTACAATGCCAAATAAGTTATTGTTTATATGTTAAAACAAATATAAACAAACTGATTGTAAAGAGTATTTCAGGATCTTTCTATTCGTTTTTTTAGATTGATAATACACCGCGGCAATTCAGAGATAAAATTATATCGGTTTTTACCTAATTACGAGCAAAATATTAGGTGAAGAGAATTAAGATTCTCTCAAATTACAGCCAATAGATGCATCTACATGTCGTGCACAGGAAATGTTTCTACATGATCTCATTTTGGAGATACCCGATGTTTATACAAGTGACTCAGGTTCCATCTGCCGTATAATCTGAGTACTATCTTCCTAACCAGATCATTTGGTTTCTAGATCTACCACTAGATGGACGTAGCTGTAGTTCGCTTTGTAATTATGTTAGAGACTTGGAATAAACATAATCTAAAAGTTGTTAAAGTGTACGTGCAGTAAGAAATTATTTTTTTTGGGGGGGGGGGCAAGGAAGGCTTGCCCTCCGGTATATTTACATACAAATTTGCTAACAGTTGATAAGAAGCGTTTCTCTAACGGGAAAAGACAAAACAAAACGGAAAAGAGCAAGTGCAGAGGTAAGTTTCTTAACAAGCGTTGGGTGGGGTAGGGGGAATTGCCCCCTCGACTGCTTAGATCTAAGTCTCTAATAGTTGACATTAATTAATTTTATTTTTAGTGCGATTCTTTGGAGTTATTTCTATTTCAAAACCAAGATAGTCTAAATCGGACCATCCACTGAAAAGCTATGATTGAATATACATTTTAAAAAATAAGAATAATATATGCAAATACACAGATTAAATTGGGATTCTTTCAAGTCGGTTAAAATTTTGATACCCAAAACAGTACAGCAAGTAAAGTATTTTCTTTGTTGAGAAATACTGGAGATTGTATAATTCACCCGTATGCGATTACAATATATTACAATCTCTCTTAGAAATTATGTCGAGTAACTGTTCCTCTACTTGAAAAGAGAAACTTTTATTAGTAGAAAATTGTACCTCATGAAACCTTAGTGTTTTCTGATAAAAATCACATAAGGAAATAACACCTGCCCAGGGACTGGCAACTGGCAAGAAATATTTTTTTCTGATATTACTTACGCATTGGACCGCCTTGTGAGAAATACTGGCCATCATTGAAATAATTCATAAAATATGTTGTAACCAAGATTTAAAAAAACAAAATAACATTAAACGACTGAGAAAATGGCAATGTTCAATGTAAGAGTAACCCTTCACAATCATATTTCATCACAATGATTAAAAATCTCCATATATCTGGTGCAGTAATAAGTAATCCATTATTTTTGCATGGCATTGAAAGCTTGACTTACCATAGTTAGAATGATCCGATTTAGGTCACATATGCGCCGTTTTGTTCGATAACGTGATGCCATTTGGAAGGTAATATCATGATGCCTCTCTCATAGAAGCCCTTGTCCCTATTGGCAAAAAATTGAGACAGTCGATTTTCACAAGCCTCTCTTGAAGCGAATTTTTCACCAGCAAACGTGTTCGCCATGGACAGGAACAGATGGTAATCACTCGGTGCCAGGTCCGGACTATAAGGTGGATGCATAACAACCTCCCAACCAAGCTCCCGGAGCTTCTGGCGAGTCACTATCGATGTGTGTGACCTGGCGTTTGTATCAGTTCCGGATGAAGCAATGTAGAAGTACATCCTGTATCCGATTCGGATACAAATTTTGAAGGATGGGTTGACCTCGGAATTGTCAAACAGACTTCCCGGGACGGCTTCCAGGGCTTTAGGAAGCCTGTTTGAGGCTGGTTGGATAGGAGTTGCAGGTATATTGGATCAGAGGATGCTTCCGCGTTCGTGAAATATAACTGGTTCAAGCGCCTGGACGGTATGCAAAACGTGTACCGCGGTGCACTGAGCTACAAGGTTGAAAAAAATACAATTCTCTATTCGATACATAAAAAAAACTCTAATGGAGACTCTCAACTGCTTTCTAAAGCTGAAAAAGAAGGATGCTCTATATTTCCTATCCGGAGAGAAAATCAAAATACCTTTCGCTTTAACACCTTATTGGAAAGGTAAAAATCAGTGCAACCAAAGAAATGAAAAAAATATAGTTTGGGAAAACAGTGAATAAACTTTATAGAAAAAAACTTAATGAAAGAAAAAAAATACAATGAAGTTAACAAAGAAGTGGGATGTTATCCCTCGGTGGATATTAAAATAAAATTGAATTGTATTGCATAACAGAAACAGCGGTGTTATCTATATCTTTGCTCACTTACTTTTGATATTACAAGTTAAAGAAAAAAAATACCAAACAGATTATTGATGAAATGATTCACACGACTTCTCCTTTACAATGTCCTCCCTTCCTTACTCAAATGTGACACTGTAGAAAAGATTTTAGATTCAATGAGTAACTTGAGGCGACATTGACAAGAAAAAAATATATCCGCTTAATTATTAAACAAATCAGCTAGTAGCCGATAATAAACTTGTGGTCCGCGACATGAACAGTTTCATCGCAAGGCTCAAACAATTTGGTCAACAATATTAATAATAATGCTGCACGTACACAGAAGTTCAAATGCAGAATACAGAGCCATGGTTTGAGTTGAACATTTTCGGTACACTTCCACAACACTATCATATTTATTAGTCATACGTGTTTTTATTTTATGACGGGTAGGACTTAGGAGAATAATTTGAAATTTATGTGTTGAATTGCAAACTAAACACTGAGGCTAATTGCCTGTCTACGCTTGCTGTGCCTTCAAAGAATTCAA